>PVJC01000301.1:17434-39674 GCA_004026665.1 Murina feae
AAAGCTGCTGGACCTTCCCGACCCTACAACCCTCCCAGGCCTGAGCTCAGCCACGGACAGGCTTCCAAAAGGTGGCCCTGGTGAGGCGTGGCCAGCAGATGTCCTTGTGTGACCAGCACAGTTTTAAATTATGTTAAACATTTCCATTTGGGGGCGACTGCAGATTTAAAATCTAGATATCTGGCTTCTCTTAGAAATGTGGGGGTCTAGCTCCATTGGACCAGCAGCCCCACCTGGCACTCACTGGCCAGAACCGAGGGCCGGGGTTCCCCACCGCTCCCCACACTCGCCCCCCTCAACTCTGTGCCTGTACTGAGGACCTGCATTGTTTATGTCTGCAGGTCCTTTGTTATAGAATAATGGAGGGAAAATTAACGTGTTTCGTGTACCTCCGTTTTCATTCCAAATGAGAAAATGAAAGGAAGACTAGGAGGCAGGACAGGGACAGGGGTAAGGCACACACACACACACACCTTGGGACAAAGTTTAAAGGGATACAAATACCTCAGTGATCAAGGCAAGTAATATTTTAACGTCATGTTTTAAAAAAAAATCAAATCACTAAATTATGGCCCACCGGTTGGCTGCCTAGTTTTTTTCCACAAAGTTTTTTTTCTTGAAACCAGGGCCAAAATTAGGCTCAGGCAAGTCAGGCAGGGTCCTACAGATGCAAGGTTGGACCATGGCATCAGTTAAAATTTTATAGTTTGCTCATTATGGTTTTTTTGGCATTGACTTTTATTCTTTTTTAAATATTACATCAAGATGTTGCTTATCTTGCCCTACCTGGTTGGGCTCAATGGATAGGGCGTGGACCTGCAGACTGAAGAGTCCCAGGTTTGATTCGGTCAAGGGCACATACCTCAGTTGCAGACTCAAACCTTGGCCTCAGTCCAGGCATGTGCAGGAGACAACCAATGGATATGTCTCTCCCACATTGATGTTCCTCTCTGTGTTTCTCCCCCGCCCTTCCACTCTCTCTAAAAATCAATGGAAAAATATCCCTTGAGTGAGGATTAACCAAAAAAAAAAAAAAGTTATCTTGATGACTGCATTTTCCAGGCACCCCTTTAAATAGTGTGCCCAAGGTAAATGCACACCCAGCTCTGCCAAAAGGAAAATTAATGTTAAAAAAAGCAAAGAGAGTGCATTTTTCTCACCTCTGACCTTTTTCACTTATTAACATGACCTGCCTAGTCCCTGTAGTTATTTGAGTCTATGATCTGTGCTGTAGGCCAACCTGCTTGTTCTAAAATCAAAGCTGAGGGCCTGAGGGGAAACCGTGTCACACCATGCTGGTCCTTGAAGTGTGTGTGGGCTGCAGAATAGCTTCGATGAAGCACTTCCAAAGTGCAAGAACCCATGCCAGGCACTTCCACCAACCCACTCAGGGAGGTGCTGTTATCATCCCATTTTACAGATGAAGAAACTAAGGCTCGAGAGGGGAGCTGACTTGCCCACCCCAACTCCAAACTGCTTCCTCCTCTCACTTCCCCTCCCACTTATTATTTCTGTATGTCCCAGGCTCCACTTATATTTCCCTACCTCCCTAGCCTGCCACCAGGACCCATTCTCCAGGACTCACCACAGACAGCATCAGACTTGTTAGTCCCTGCCCGTAGCTCCTCCAGGCCTTTGATCTCACAGCTGTGTGCACACACATACAGAGAGAGAGAGAGAGAGAGAGAGAGAGAGAGAGAGAGAGAGAGAGAGAGAGAGAGAATATTTTAAAATATACAGAATAATTATATAAGCATCTTTAAACATAGATTATAAGTGTAAAGAGCCAATCATTTGTAGATTATAACTTTTGAAAACAAGTCCATCAACTCAGACTTCAAAAGCAAGGCTAAATAATGTAGGTCATATAATGTATCATATGCTTATTCTACAAACATTACTGATTTTGCCCTAAAAATAGAAAATTAAAATAAATTATTCAAAAAAACTAAAGAGAGCCCTGACCAGTTTGGCTCAATGGATGGAGCGTCAGCCTTTGGACTCAAGGGTCCCGGGTTCAATTCCGGTCAAGGGCATGTACCTTGGTTGTGGGCACATCCCCAGTGGAGAATGTGCAGGAGGCAGCTGATAGATGTTTCTCTCTCATCGATGTTTCTAGCTCTCTATGTCTCTGCCTTCCTCCCTGTAAAAAATCAATAAAATATATTTTTTTAAAAACTAAAGAGAGAGAGAGAATGAGACATTAAGTTTGCCAACCATAAGATTTCCAACCCCAGAGGGAGACTATCAACAACCAACAAGTCCAGCTTCACTCAGCACGTATTTTATGCACCTCCTGTGCTGGATACGATGCGAACTCTGTTCTCATGGCGCTCATGAGTGCGGAGGAAGGATTATTATGCATCTTGAAGGGGCAATCACTGGAGCATCTCTAACGAGTGCCAAGCCTTGTGATATAGGCTAACTTGAGCTGGGACTTGTTCAGAGAAGAGGAGATGAAATCTGCAATGGCAGGAATGGAG
This sequence comes from Murina feae, assembly GCA_004026665.1. Taxonomy (NCBI): domain Eukaryota; kingdom Metazoa; phylum Chordata; class Mammalia; order Chiroptera; family Vespertilionidae; genus Murina; species Murina feae. The sequence goes on from PVJC01000301.1 coordinate 19,918, forward strand.
ACCTGACCCATTTGGTTTAGGACAGGGCTTCTCAACCTGGTCGGCATGCTGACATTTTGGGCCACATACCTCTGTAATGGGGTCTGTCCTGTGCACTGTAGGATGTTTAACGGCATTTCCGGCCTCCCCCCACTCAGTATCAGTGGCATCCCCCTTCCCAGTCTCGGCTCCAGATATTGTCAAAATTGCTTAGTTGAGAACCTCTGGTTTAAGGGTCGACCAGAAAGACTCCCCTGGAGAAGTTAGGTCTGAGTCGGCCCGAAGGACATAAAATTTAGAGCCGTGGTACATCCCCACGAAGCAGGACAATGTGATACAGAGATTGGGCGGGTGACATGCCAGATGCATGATGGAACCGTGGAAAAGTTGGGTCTTTAAAACCAGATCGCTGATAGAACCTGATCACTGCTAGTCAGCCATGAAGGTTTCAATGGGAATCAGCTATGAGTCATATCAGCATCCAATCAGATGACTTAAGTCGTGGGAGGACTCAGCTGGCCAGAGAGCTCACAGGAGGAGAAATCACAGAGAAGTGTCCAGCCAGGAGGCCAGTGAAGGAGTCTAGATATAGAAGAGCAGGTCCAACATAGTCCGAGGAGGAGGAGGAGGAATGGTCTGAGAGGGACGTCACAAAGAAAAAAAACATCTAAAATGGGGGAAAAGAGAGAAACTTCAAAGAAAGCATATACAGGAGGAGAGTGTTCATGAGCTTACAAAACACTCCTCCATGTCTTTTCCTCAAGCTTCATGAGACGAAGGTCATTCCCAACTTCCAGATGAGGACACGGAGGCTCAGAGAGATGAGGGTCACACACTGGCACAGAGCCACACCCTTCCTAAGCCACAGTGAGGTTGGAACCCAGTGCTCTGATCCTACTGCCCCAATGTGCCACCATTCAGCAGTCAACATTGACCAGTACAAATTTATTGAGCACCTACTATGTTCTAGGCACTGGTCAAGGCACAAGGGGTATATCAAGTGGAAGGGAGGGAAAAAGCCAAGTCTCTACACTTAACAAATTTGCAATCTATTAGAGAAAGGCAGACAATAAACAAATGACAAAGTGTATATGAGATGCTACAATTTGTGTGGACAATAAATGTTTGCACGTGAGCACGTATGTGTTCGTGTGTTGGTCTATGGGAGGACATGCAAGGAAGTGTCTGCTTCCAAGGAGCACTGGAGGGCTGAGGGACGGGGTGAAAAGGAGACTTATTGCTATGGGCCCTTTTGTGCCTCCTGTCTGAGGCGCCTGTCTTACTCATTTTTTAAAATTAAATGTAAAAAGTTAATGGGGCGTGTGTTAAAGCGTAGTCCAGGGAGAAGAGTTTGATGCAAGAGTATAAACAGTGTGTTGAGGAGACTGCAAGTAGCAGGATGTGGGAAGAGGTCCAGCTATGGAGCTGGAAGGCCAGAGGTCATGCAAAAGAGTCTGGGTTTTGACCTAAAGGCCCAGAGAGTGTAAGTAGGGAGCGCTGTAATCTAGAATGAACTGCAGAAGACTCGCTTTGGCAAGTGAAGGGAGAACCAGATGAAACGGGGAGACTAGAGGTAGGGAAGTCCATGAGGAGGCTAAGGTACCGTTCAGACCACGGTGAGGAAGCCCAGGCTAAAATGGCAACACTGAGATAGCAAGAGGGAGGAGTCCCAAAGCATCTGGAAGGCAAGAAGGTGACTGATTTGGAGGTGAGGGGGGACTACGGGACAAGTGCCCAGCGGCATGGAAGTGGCTTTCACCGAGGGTGTGGGGAGCAGGAAGGTGAGCCCATTTGGTGCCCGTGGGTCACCTGCAGGGAGATGTACCCTCGGCCATTGGATTTGACAGTCTGGGATCCCGGAGACAAATCTAGACAAGATGTTGATTGGGAACCAGTCCAGAGAGATGGTAGCTCAAAGCCATGAATATGGATGAGATGGTCCAGGGGAGGCCGGCAAAGTGATTACGAAGTAGAGCAGAATAAAGGCCTAAGAAACCCGTTAAGGAGGACCAGGGGAGGAGAAGGAGAGTAGGAGAGGTACCACCATGTACCCAAGAAAAGGGAGTTCCACGAAGTTGGCGAGACCAACAGTGTCTGTTACCACCAACAAAGCACAGACAAGAAGATGCTAAACACTGCCCATTTGGTCAGTTGTCCATGAGGTCGCCCCGATGGTCTACACATGCATGAGTGTGTGTGGACACGGGAGCTGGGGCTGAAGGGTAGGTAGCAGGATCAGATGGAAACAGATCCCATGCCCCTCTTGGGACAGAAAACACCAGGGATGAGTTCTTATACCTCGTCCAAGGATGACACTTGTCATAAGCAGATGACACGTTGGAGAAGCCGACCAGGCAGGGTTCGCAGATGGTGTCAGAAACCCCTGTAGCTGGGAGGGAGAAGGGGCATTCATCAGCACAATGGACTGCCTGTCTGGCTCTCGGTCTTCCTGCTGTAAGCCCTCCTCCTCAGCGGAGAGCCTCTGCCGCTGCTGCAGCCCCTGGGGGGCTTCTCCCACTGCCCTCCCAAGGCAGATGCCATGGCAGGAGCCGGAATGAGAAGGGTTCATTTCCTGCTCACTCTAGTAGGCGTCCTGACGTAGGCTGTAGTCTCCATTCCCTCCACCTCTGAGCTGAGTGCTCACCACCCAGACCCTTGCCTTTGGCCCTCCACTCCTCCCTCCGACCTCTAGAGCTGATTCTCAGACAGGCCACTTACCGATCTCCTTGACCCCAAAGCCAGGGGGGCAAGAGCTGTGTGGGGTGCAGAATTCACAGGCCTCGTTGCCACAGTGTCCGCCTTCATCACATGTGCAAGTCGTGTCTGTTTCCAAAGTGCCTTTACTCTGGACCCGGAGTCCGAGGTCTGCACAGAGATGGGTGGGAAGGATGGGGACCCTTGCTGGGGACTCTCTTAGCTCCACTCCTCACACTTCCTGCTTTTTTTTTTTTTTCTTAGACTCTCTTCCAAGTAGGGATAGCAGTCAAATTATTTAACAACGAGTACAGCCTAGACCCCAATCAATCCAAACAGACCCTGGCTCTCTATTTTTTTTAAAAAAGGGATGGGGGTGGAATGGCTGTATTGTCGAGAATGAGCTGGAAGCCCTTGCTGGTTTGGCTCAGTGCACAGAGCGTTGGCTGGCGGACTGAAGGGTCCTGGGTTCGATTCTGGTCAAGAGCACATGCCGGGGTTGCAGGCTCGATCCCCAGTAGGGTGAGTGCTGAAGGCAGCCGATCAATGATTCTCTCTCATCACTGATGTTTCTATCTCTCTCTTCCTCGCCCTTCCTCGCTGAAATCAATAAAAAAATAAATGAATTCTTTAAAAAAAAATAATTAGCTGGAATATCAGCCCCTCTCCCAAGCACCGGTCCCCCGCAGCCCACACACTGGGGTCGCAGTATCTGTGCGGATGGCAGTGCCTCTCACTGCTCCAGGTCCCCAGGAATTCGCCTTCACTGCAAGGGACGCATTCCGTGTCAGTCACCGCCGTGCAGTCGCTCACCAGTTTCTGTCCTGGAAAAAGCATCAGGAAATGAGGCACCTCTGACCAACTCCTGGAATCAGACATTCACCCAAAACAGAGCAGGCTGGGCTTTAGGGCAGAGGATTCAAAAGTGACAGTCTCCGAGCCTTCCAGCCTTCAGAGTCAGGTCACGGGTAGGAGGGTCGGGGGCCAAGGAAGATGCAGGAACCTCAGTCCCGAGTAGGCACAGAGGGAACCCACGACATTCTGACAAGCAGGGCAGGACTGGGAAATCCCAGGGGCCATTTAGGACTCAGGTTTACGGATGACATATGGAGCCTGCATCTGCCAGCAAACCACGAGGGGTCCCGCGATGAGGCTGAGGTAGGCGTCTCACCTGGCCGGCACAAATTACAGCACTGACTTTCTATGGGGTATTGGTTTTCACTGCATGCAGTAGGTGGTTCTGGGTGGACCTAAAAACAGAATTGGGCAATTTGAGGGGACCTGGGAATCTCTGCTGTAGCCTCCGTGGCAGGAAGGTGAAAATCAGCCGGGAGAGGGGTGAGAGCTGAAGTGGAAATCCAAAGAACAGTGGGGCCTGCCTACTAGTTGGCATGGTTATTTTTAACTAAACTGCCAACTGATGCGATTGTAAAAGCACCCAGAGAATCACTCTGGTCTTTTACAAAGCCATTGTGCTTGAACCTCACAATAGTCTCTGAACTAAACAGATCTTCCTTTTGTCTGGACTCCCGACACTATGAGGACCGAGGACCGCAGGACCTCCCCTGGAGTCCAGAGACTGGCTGCTTCGGCTGGTCCTAGTCCCTTGGGTGGGGCTATATTTAGCATCTAGCCTCTTCCTTCTATTATTCTTCTGGTCCCCACCCCTTTCCCTGTCCAAGTCTCATCTTGTTTTTCCCCTCTAAGCCCTCCCTCATGAAATGCCAGAAAATTGTGAAGCTGGGAAGATAAAATCCAACACTTACAAACGGTTAGACTAACCCTCTTGGTGTGGCTCAGTGATTGAGCACTGGCCTATGAACCAGGGGGTCACAGGTTCAATTCCTGTTCAGGGAACATGCCCAAGTTTCAGGCTTGATCCCTGATAGGAGGCATGCAGGAGGCAACCGACGGATGCTTCTCCTTATTGAGGTTTCTGTCTCTCTCCCCTTCTCTCTTCCTTTCTCTCTGGAATCACAGGGTTTTGCAGTGATAGAACTGAGAGAGAAGACAGGTCTCAGTACCCTCCCTCTCTCCACCGCACCTGCACTTATACTACTTCCAGGTATGACCCATGCTATTAAACACATTTCTAAATTAAATACATTTCTTTCCCCGTAAACCTTATATCATTGCCATGAGAGAGAACCAGTCTCACGTCTCATAAATAAAAGGTAACCCTAAAAATAAAATTCAACAGCAACAGAAATGCCAGCTGGTTGCTTTGCTTGCCGATGCCCTCCACCCCAGGCCTGCTCTTGATTTTTGTTTTAAAGGGAGGATTACCAGGCACTTGAGAAGTATTAACTAACTATATTCTAACTCCAAGAGACTTCCTCCTTTAACAAAATCAAAGGATTTAAAACAGAGTGGCAAAGTGCCTCTCCGTTGTTTAGTTCTGTGTGCCTGTGCTCCCTACCATCATCCCACACTTTGGGAACAGGCAGTGAAAAGAGCACAGGTTCAAGAGACGACAAACAGCTTAAGCCTTTCTGTCTTTGCAGCACTTGACTTTGCAACACTTACTAGCTATTTGCTTCTCTTCCTCTCAGTTTCCACATCTCTAAAATGGGGGTAATATCACCTACCCCACAGTTTAGGTTGTAAAGATGAGAACGAATACTTGTGTGTGGCCTGGCACCGTGTCTAGGACATAGTAGGTGCTCATTAAATAGAGGTTTTCATTATCATACGTATGTGAGTATCTGCTTGAATGTCCAGTGTCCTGGCTAACTGGCTGGCTGTTCAGGGTCCTGCCTAATGGGGGGCTCTCAGTCAGCCATTGCTTACAGAAATGTGTCTTACCCCGAATGGGGAAGGAAACAGAAAAGAGTGCTGCCGCCATCATCACACCACAACGTTCACCTGTGAGCAGGGAGAGCCTGTGAGGGTTCTCCCCGCCACATCCCAGAGCCACGAGAGTCCTTTATGCCATTGTCAAACACGTGAGAAATATGGTTCCTCCTCTGAAAGTTGGTCCATCCCCAGTTCCCACTCCATAGCTCCAGTCCTTCTGATACTGAGGCTGGGAGACGCTCGCCATCTGAGAGACAGGCTCAGGGCCCAGGCAGATGCAGGTTTATATCCTAGCTCTAAGAATTTTAGCAAGACATTCCTTCTCTCTGAGCCTGTTTCCTTGTCTGCATAATGGAGGGCTCAAAGGAACCAGACAGCGAACACATGGAAAGCATTCTCCTTCGAGCCTGCCACACAGGAAGCTCTCGATAAGCGGCAGCTGCCATTGGAGTTGTCACAGCTCAGTGTCCACCTGGAGCCAAAATTGGGAGTCCGCGCCTGAGAAGCCCAAACCAGCTTCACACCCTCCTATGAGGCCTCTCTTCTTTCCAGCTCCACCCCCCCCCCCCCCCCCCCCCCCCCCCCCCCCCCGTGTTCCCCTCTCCCTGAGAGCCTTGCTTAGCCTGAAAATGAGAGTTCTGGGACCAAAGCAGCTTCCCCGAAGACTCTCTTCCCTTCCCACCCGCTGCCTGGTTCAATCCTGCTCAGACCTCGAGCCAGAAACTACAGCCCCTGAGAGCAGGGGGAGACCAGAGGGGTTGGGATGAGAGGGTAAGGTGCTAGGGGGATTCCCAGCCTCCAGAATGAGGAACTACAAAAATACACTAAAACAAAAAGTGAGACAACAGTGGGCTTCTGACAATCCCGGAGACATGCTCGGCCGGGCGTGTCTGAGCCCTCGGTGCCGGAGAAACCCTTTCTGGGTCCCCTGAACTACTCATCTCCCCCACAGGCTCCCTGGGTCATCTCGAACCCAGGATGCAGAGACGGCCTGGGGCATTCCTCCTGGGTTGGGTCACGCCCCCGGTGCCCACGAGATGCCCTGGAAGAAGGCAGCCCAGCTGGCGAGGAGGCGATAACCACTCCGAGAGCTGGCATCTGTCCACACGCGAAGGGACAGGAAGCCAGCCAGACCCTCCCCTTCCCTCGCCCGCCTTCCTTCCCACCCCCGCCGGCCTTGGAGGCGAAGCGGACGCCAGCCTTTCCCGGTGAAGGCTGAGGCTCCCTAAACCGCAACCCCGTCCGCGCCGTCCGGGCACGTTTCCTGCGGCGCCCCGGGTCGCGCCCTCCGCGGGCGGCCTGGAACCCCAGTCTGGGAGGAGGGAGAGGCCGCCCACCTCATTCGGCCAGGACCCCAGGTGCCTGGCCGAGCTTCCACCCACCCTTCCGTCCTCCACAACATCAAGTAGGAAGATCTCTCCCCGAGTGTGGCCCCTCTTCCCGCGCCCCACACTCCGCCGGAGGGTCGGAGCAGAGATTCAACTCACGGCGGCTAGCCAGCAGCCCAGCAGGAGACACCGCAGGGGCAGGCGGGCCATGGCGTGGGCGCGAGCGGGCGGCGCGTGCGTGTGCGGGATCCGCGCTCTACAAGCTCCCGGGCCCCCGCGTGGCCCCGCCCGTCGAAGGGGCGTGGTCTCCGAGGGCCAATGGCGGGCGGCCTCGCTGGGGAGGGCGGGGCTCCCGGCGACTGGCGGGTCTGGGATTTCCCCAGGATATTCCCGGATTCGGTTTCCCCGGGAGTAAGGACGCGCTGGGAAAGGGGAGTGCGGGGGGCCCCGGGACTACAGAGGCCACGCTGGGGAGAGGAAGGAGCCGCAGGCTTTCCTGGGGGCGCGGTGGGGGCGGGGGCTGGAAGACACCGCGAGGACGCCCACGGTTCTTCCCCCGCCGCCTCCGGGAATCCCAGCAGAACCGAAAGCGTCCCCGCCGCGGCTGGAGAGGCCGAAGGAAGTCCCCCCTCCGCATCCCCAAAAAACGGGAAGGCCACCGCTGGGGTGTGGGAAGGAGGGCTGGGGAGGCGTTTCAAGGAAGAGTTTCTCTCTTAGAGTTTCGCTCTCTTTCAAAGGAAATTCCCTCGTATGTGCCCAGCGTCCCTGCCTCCCATCCATCCATCCATCCATCCCTGCAACCATGCGCCCCACCGCCACCAGATTCTATTCCATCCCAGTTTCCGTCTGAGACGCCCACCTGCTCCGCAGAAACACACACACACACACACCTTTGGTCTCACATTTCTCCAGTCTGGCCCGCCAAGCCTTTCTTGAATCCCTGTTAACAGTTTCTGCTCTGCAGCACACAACAGACACCCAGGTTTCCTGGGTTCTACTCTAGGCTCTGTCTCTGATGAGCGGAGTGCCCTTGAGCGCAATTTTTCCCCAATGAAACCTGAAGAACTAGAACTAGACAGTGATAATTCTCCAAGCTCTGAATTTCGGGTCCAGGCCAAGAGACCAGGGTGTGCAGAGCTGGGGGGATGGGAGAGGAGAGGGCTGCTAACCCCATTCTCTGGCTTCTGATGCAAAGAGCCCTGTGGATTTTACCTCTGGAAGCCATCCTCTCTCTCTTTTCCGTCACCTCTGCCACTACCCTAATTCAGAGGCTCATCATCTTTCACCTGGACTGTCCCAACAGCCTCACTCAGTCAATAAATATGATTGAGCCCCTACTATGTGCTAGGCAACTCTAACGGCTTTTCTCTCTCCCTCTCCACCTTCACACCCCGCCTCCCTCTCATTTATACTGCAATTCCCTTTATAAACCCCAGATCTAATCTGATCAGGGCACTCCACTGCTTAAAAACCTCTTTGGGCTTGCCCAGCTGGTGTGGCTCCGTGGTTGAGCATCAACCTGTGCACAAAGAGGTCCCTGGTTCAATTCCAGTCAGGACGCATGCCCAGGGTTATGGGCTGGATCCCCAGCAGGCAGCTACAGGGGGCAGCCTATAGATGTTTCTGTCTCTCCCTTCTCTCTCTGAGATCAATAAAAACATACTTTTTAAAAACAAAAACCTTTTTGGGCTCTCTTATACCCTCAGGATAGTCCAAACTCCTTCTTGCAGAGCGAGCCCTTCTCCACTCAGACCCAACCTCTGTCCCTACTCCCCACTCACTCCCTGTCACGTCCTCCCATGCATACTGGCTTTAGCCATGCTCACCTCCCAATTTTCCAAACACACCATTGTCTTTTCTTACTGTGTCTTGCTGTTTTCTTCTTCCCCTTCTTCCTGAAGCCAATTTAAATGTTGCCTCCTCTTAAGTCTCCTCTTAACAACCTGAGACACAGGTAGACACTCTGTCCCACCTTCCTCCTTCCCAGGTGTTCCCACAGTGCTATCGTGCTGGGCTACTACAACTCCACCTGCCTGCCCAAGTTTGATTGTGAATTCCTTAAAGACAACACTGTGGGAAAATCTATCCCAGTCCTGGGCACATAATAGAATACCAACACACAATCACTGAATGAATGAGTGAGTGGGCTCAGTAACTTATCATTCTAATCACAGCCTCCATCAGGAAGGAAGTGGAGGCAGGAGCTGCAGAGCTGATGGTGGTAGCACAGACCTCAAGCTGGTGATCAGACGCCAACAGTGGAGAAACACTTGAAATCAGCCCCCAGGGGACTTCATGAAGCCACCCAAGCTGGCCCAGAATGAAGAGAACATTAAAATATCTTTTTCCTGCCCTAGCTGGTTTGGTTCCGTGGATAGAGCGTCGGCCTGCGGACTGAAGGGTCCCAGGTTCGATTCCAGTCAGGGGCATGTACCTTGGTTGTAGGCACATCCCCAGTGGGGGGGGGTGCAGGAGGCAGCTGATCGATGTTTCTCTCTCATCGATGCTTCCAACTCTCTATCCCTCTCCCTTCCTCTCTGTAAAAAATCAATAAAATATATTTTATATAAATATATATTTATATATATTTTTTTCCTTTTTAAGCTACTTCAGTGAAAACAGCACACTTTGAATTCCCTTCGGGTGCGGGGGCATCACTATAATAGCTTCAGCCATTACTTATTCTTTATTTGCTTGATTTCAAAATTGGGCCCTTCACAAGACTGCCTTGGAAAGCAAGTGCACAGAATTAAAACATTAATTATATTATATAAAACATATCAGAGCAGCAATTAAAGCAGCTTAAATTAATGTGTGAAAGAATACATAGTAATCTTCGGTTGCCCCATGGGGCGAAGACCAGATAGCATAAAGGGAAGATATTTTAGTATATGTATATCCCGAGGAAGCATGTACTGGCAGGCACAGACCCAAAGAAGGCATAGAATCTACTTGGGATGGGAAGAGTATGTCGGAGAAGGAAAGAGAGATGATGATTTATGGGGACGATGGCAATATTTCAGAGTCTATCAAAGGGAACCGTGAAGGGTTCGGTGATGGGAGTAGGGCAAAGGGCAGTAAAAGAGTGGGGACCCAGGATTTTGAAATCTCAGAGAAAATGGCCTTTGTCGGGGAGCTGGGGGTCATAGGGCCAGGTGAATGGGTAAGAAGTGTGCCTGAGGGTTCAGTCTGCCGCAATCTGGCGACCAGATGGTTCTACTATGCAAACCCCATTGTGTTGCTCCCAGATTTGAAACAACTCCCCCAGGACCCTCACTTCTCTAGCTCACAGGGCGTGAGGCCATGGACTTCCTGGCCTGCTTCTCTAATTGTCCTTCCTGCCTTCAACTTGCTGCTCCAGACTGGAGTGTCACCTCTTCCTGCAAAGCTCTTCTCCACTCTCCTTTTGTTGGACCAACTCCCTCTCATCCTTTTAAGGCTTCGAGGCTCAGCTCAGGTGCCCCTTCTTTGGAAAGTCCTCTCCAACAGCCAATCTCCCTGGGCCCTTTCAGTTTCCTGCAGCTGCTTACCTATGCGGGACACTATATTTCAATTATTCTGTTTACTCGTGAAACCAGTGTACCGAGGCAACTCAACTCGGTGGGGCATAATAATGAAGTTTTCCCCCTAATCTCAGCCTGCACTGTTGTATTGACTCTCCCTCTTCCATCCCTTAATGACCTCTCCAGCAGATTGCTTTATTTTTGGATCACTTTCTGTTGTTAAACCTTCATCCTTGAAAGCCTTATTCTCAAACTCAATTTAAATCCCATTTTATCTTCTCCCTTACTCATCCAAGGGTTGACTTGAGCCAGGTCCCTGCCTGCTTGGATAAAAGGTTTGGGGGAGGAGGGGAATGGCCTGGTTGGGAGATATGCCCCAGCACCCTCCCCCTTATTGACATTGAGAGGAGGCAGTGGGAATAGCCCTCTGCAATAGCCCTCTCATCAACACTGCTTTCCTAGCCAACCCAGAGTCGCAAGTGTCCAAATATGATTTCTCCTGGGGCACGCTACTAGTAAATTTCTAGTGGAAACTTCTCCTCTGGTCCAGTTCTCTGACAGAGGACATCCAGCTCAGGCTTGAGCTCTCCTGCCTTGCCTCACTATCTAGGCTCCTGCCACTGGGGGAACCCTTGTGCACAGCAGTCAGACTGCTTGGTGGGATATCAGAAAGCCCATCTAAGTACTGCAGGTTCCACTTGACCCAGAGAAGCTCACCCATCCTGGCCAGCTGCTCCATAGTGACCCCTCTCTCCCCTCCCTTTTCCCCTGCTTAGATAGGCACAGGGGACATCAGCAAGTCAACTACCAACTAGATCCCCCTGGGGAACAGCATCCTAGCATCCTTTCTTGCAGTCACCCCTCAATCTCCATGAGAGACTCCCAATTAAAGTGGGAAAGATTGTCTTCCACCATAATATATATTCCTCAATAAAACCAGAGAACTCCTCCCTCATCAGGATTATTAAATGGACAAGGGAAAAGAAAGTGATGTTTTGACTAAGATAGAGGGTCAGCTCTGGCCCCGTTAGCAAATATTCGAGGGAAAGTGTCTGGCTCCCATTTGGAATGCAGAGTACATGGGACATGTTGGCTTGGCCGTGGGCTACAGTGCCGGCTCCTAAGTGACAGGAGCTCCCATTCAATAACATTTAGACGGGGCCGTCCCTCCTCCCTAACTTGATTCCTAAAAAGGAAAGTCTTTAGAGCCTGATGCCCACAAAGAGCCCACGAACATGCTGGATGCTGAACAAGCGTTTGTTGAGTGAAGGTGGGACTAGAAGACGAGCCTCTCTAACTGGGATTCCCGGGTCCAACTGTGGACAAAAAATATTTTCCTTCAGCTCAGCAGAGTATGGTTGGGATTTATCAGAGGGAACTGAGAAACTCAGGAAATAACCCAACCAGAAATTAGGGGAACCCAAGAGCCAGCAAAACAGATGGGTGGGAAAACAACAGATGAGTGAGTTAACAAAGTATAGGTCTCTATCTTGATCATGGCCTGATCATGATTTGATTGATCCTGGTTCCTAGAGAAGAAAATCTCTACCAAAAGTATGGTGACTTGAAATGACTGGTCCTCAGCCTTCATGGGCTCTCATGTCTGGAACAAGAAATGGCTTTAGTTGGGGGAAGGTAATCCAAATTCTTCCCCATGGCTTCGAGATTCTGGGTGATCTCTGGTTTCTACTGACCTCTCCCTTCACCTGCCCACTTGCTTGCTACACCTTACCCATACAGACATCTCCGTTCTCACCTCAAAGCCTTTGTCTGTGCTGCTCCTTCTACCTGAAAAGCCCCTCCTCCCACTCTTCATCCACTGACTCTGCCTCACCATTCAGGTCTCCTGGCAAATGGTACCTCCTGGCCCTCCTGGATCACCTTATCTAAGGAGAAGTTCTTCCACCACCAACCCACCTTCCCCACTGCTGTCTTCTCTCATAGCTCCTGTTCTGGCCAGGGTTGTCATTGCAAGCATGAAAAGACAAAGCTGGTGAATTTAAATACATAGAAGAGAACATTATTGAAAAGGATCAGGTGGCTCATAGAATTGAAAGGAAGGCTGAAGAATCAAGCTCAGGCAGGAACCACAGGATGTGGGACACAGACAAGGCCCTGCTACAGAACAAGTCTTACAAACCAACTCTATGCTAGTCACCCTCCAAGAAGGTCCCCCAGTGAGCCCACCTCCTGGTCTTCACAGCTTGGTGTAGTCCCTTCTGCCATTGTACCAGGGCTGATCTACTAGTATGTGATCAATGGAAACCCAGAGCAGTAATAATATGTCAGCCTTATGTGCTCTGTCGCATGTTCTCTGTCTTTCCTTCCTCCCTCCCACCTTCCCTCTTCTTCCCTCCTCTCTCTCTCCCCCTTCCCCCTCCCCACCCCTGCTCCTTTCATCAGGCCCTCTGGAGAAGCCAGCTGCCTTGTTATGAGAATCTTAATCAGTCTTTAGAGAAACCCATATGTTGAGGAACCAAGGCCTCTGGCCATTAGACATGGATCCTTCAGCCCCAGTGAAGCCTCAGATGACTGCAGTCCCACCTGATAACTTGACCAAAGTCTGATGAAAGACCCTTAATCAAAACCACCCAGCTAAGCTGCTCCTGGACTCCTGACCTACAGAAACTGGAAGATGAATGCTTGTCATTTCAAGTCACTAAATTTTAGGCTAATTTCTTACACAGAAACTTGAGCATCATTTCCTCAAGGTTCAGAGTGGCCACAATCCATATTCTGGCAGCCAGGAGGGAGGAAGAACTATCTGCACCCTCTTGGCCTTCTTGGTGGATCCTGTCCACCCCTTCTACTCCTGTCCAGTAAGAAGGATGTTCAAGGGCCAAGCAGCCAAAACAACCCATTTGTCCTACTAAATCCCTCAGAACACTTGCCACAAGTTGCAATTCTCTAAGGAGGATGGTATTTTTCTCCTTACCTCATCCCTCATCCTCTTCATAAGTTTGGGTATACACCAAAGTCTAAAACTAAAGGAAGCAGATATTCTCACAGCCCAATAATATAGGGGAAATATCCTTAAAAGTCAAATATAATTTCTTTTAAAATCCCAAACCCTGAGGAAAGACATAAGAATATGAGAAGGTAACTTTTTCTCAGTGAATTAATGGAAAAAATATATATAAAGTTTGGGAATTGGGATCAAGAGATACAATTCGGCATCTTTTCATACAGCCAAAGCACAGTGAATAATCAAACCTTTCCTGCTCAAGAGACATATATGAAACAGATACTTTATTACACACCAAAAAATTATCCATGATCCCATTCCCAAATTAAATAAATGTTTTTATTTGTACATGTCACCTTTTTGTCCTTCTTTGTATGTACCTTCAGATTTTTCTTCCCAAGATACTATAGTTGTATTTTCTGTTTTACATTCTCCTATAACATTATACCACACTAGAGGCTCAGTGCACAAAATTCGTGCACAGGTAGGGTCCTTAGGTCTGGCTGGTAATCAGGGCTGATCTGTGGGACAACGATTGGGGCCCCACTTGCACCCACTTTGGCTGGCCTGGTGCCACCCACTTGCCAGCCCTGCCTCCCATCGCTGCTGCTAGTTGGTCGGGACATGTGAGCTGGGGGCAGCTTTTGCATTGAGCATCTGCCCCCTGGTGGTCAGTGTGTGTCATAATGACCAGTTGTTCCACCAGTCATTCTGCCGTTCAGTCGATTTGCATATTAGGATTTTACTATATAGGATTATTTACACTTTTGTAAATATTTACTTTTTGTTTTTTTATCTCTATACCTCCCTCCCCATAACAGCCTGGCAGGTATCCTTATACCTATTTAATTATTCATTTCATAAGAAAAGGAATCTCTATCATTTTTTTTTTTGTAGTCATTTTTCTCACTTAACAATATATTATGGAAATCATTCCAGGTTAGTAGACACAGACCTGACACATTCTTTCTTTCTTTTTTCTTTTTTTGTTTTGTTTTGTTTTGTTTTGTTTTGTTGTTGTTGTTATCCTCACCCAAGGATATTTTTTCCATTGATTTTTTTTTCTTTTAGAAAAAGTGGAAGGAAGGGAGAGATAGAGGGGGAGATAAGAAAGAGCAAGAGAAATATCGATGTGAGAGAGAGATATGGACCAGCTGCCTCCCCCACATGTGCCCCCCACAGGGCTGGGAATTGAACCTGAAACTCAGGTACCTATCTTTGACCGGGAATTGAACCTGTGACCCTTCAGTGCTCAGGCTGATGCTATAACCCCTGAGCAACACCAAGCAGGGCTGACATCCTTTTTTAATATTCCATCATGCAACCTAGTTATAATTTGTTCAACCATTCTTTTGTTGCTCTATACTCAGCCTATATCCAAGTTTTAACCACTGTGAAGCATGCTGTAACAACACATATCCTTAGGTATTTGTGCTTTTATTTCTGTAGATTTCTAAAGGTGGAAGTTGTGAGTATATATAATGCATATGCTAACAGGTATTTTCAAAATACTTTACAAAAAACTGGGAAAATACTCATATATAAAAGGACTTTGCATTCTCTCCATCTCTAGATCTATCATTCATTTTAATATTTGACAATTGATGAAGAGACATAGCTTGTTGTTGCTTTAATTTACATTTTCCCAATTATTCATGAAATTGAATGTCCTATCAAATGTTTATTAAACCCTAACCGGTTTGGCTCAGTGGATAGAGCGTCAGCTTGTGGACTCAAGGGTCTCAGGTTCGATTCCAGTCAAGGGCATATGCCTTGGTTGTGGGCACATCCCCAGTAGAGAGTGTGCAGGAGGCAGCTGATCGATGTTTCTCTCTCATCAATATTTCTAACTCTCTAACCCTCTCCCTTCCTCTCTGTAAAAAATCAATAAAATATATTTAAAAAACAATGTTTATTAACCATTAGGATTTCTTCTTCCATTAAATAACTTTGTCCATTTTTCTACTGAACTGTCTTTTTCTTATCAATTTTATCTATTCAACAAGCACTCATTGAGCCCTTACTATGTGATAGGTGTTGGCATTTTACCATTGATTAGACAAAGTTCTAGCCCTAACAAAGAGATTTTTATATAATAACTAGAGGCCCGGTGCATGACATTCATGACACTGGAGGGAGGAGCAGTGTTCCTCAGCCCAGCAGATCAGGCCTAAACCAGCAGTCCGACATCCCTCTCGCAATCTGGGACCCGTTGGGGATGTCCAACTGCTGGTTTAGGCCCCCAAGGAGCCCCAGATTGTGAGAGGAATATCCAATTGTGAGAGGGATCCCAGCCTGGCCTGCAGGGATCAGGCCTAAAGCAGCAGTCAGACTGGTACATCCCCTAAGGAATGTAGCAGCGCACCAGTGGCAAGCGGCCAGGGAGGAGCCAGAACCAGGGCCAGGCACCGCACCTCCTGCTCATCCCAGCCCGCTGCACCTGTTGCCACCACTTGGTAGTGTTGGCTGGGAGTCAGCAGAGACTCCCACGCCACAGCTGCGCTCACCAGCTGTGAGCCTGGCTTCTGCCTGAGCTGCGCTCCCCTTGTGCGGAGTGCACTGGCCACCAGGGGGAGCTCCTGCGTTGAGCGACTGCCCTCTGCTGGTCAGTGTGCATCTTAGTAACTGGGTGACCAGTCCTTCCCTCTTAACAGTCGCTTAGGCATAGATAGATAGATAGATAGATAGATAGATAGATAGATAGATAGATAGATAGAGATAGATAGATAGATAGATAGATAGATAGATAGATAGATAGATAGATAGATAGATAGATGATATTGAGCCTTTACTTTGTCATCCATGTTGAAAATCAGCTCAGATGTTTAATTGTACCTCTAGGCTCTCCCATCCACATTTTCTGGCAGGTTGTTAATAATTATTGTGTCATATTTTATGATGTAAAAAGACCTAATACTAAGTGCCACTAGCCATCAGTTTCTAAGAGTAGAAGGAGCATTTAGTCCAACATCTTGTATAGCACCTTGATGGGACCCCACTCTCATGCCTGTCCCTACTTCAAGTACTTGTGACCTTGAGGGGCGATTATATGGTCACAAGAGCATGCTTAGCTCTTGAGGGAGGCAGAATGGAAGTGCAGAGTTAACACCCACAGGAGCGGCCTTCTACCAATGATAGATGAAGAGTTGTTGAAAACCCCAGTTCCCTCTTCCTTTAGATAAACTAACTCAGAGATGTGTGTTCTATACTATCTCCCAAGTCAAGTTAAGCAGTGGTTGCCTACAGTGTAACCTGCTCATTAACCCACCCTGTAATGGCTTCCTTCCCCTCCCTGTTTCACTTCCACACTTTCTTTTCAGTGCTTCCTGGGGTCACCTCCCAAATAAATTGCACTCAAATCCTGTCTCAGTTTCTGTTTCTGGGAGACTTCAGCTAAGACACTTTGATTTTGAGATGAGGAACTAGCAGCAGGAGGCAGTGTGGGAGTGTGGCATCTGCAGTCAGAGTTCTGGGTCTAAAGTTTGGTTCTGCTCTGGGTGGCCTTGAGCATATATGATCGCGCTCATGTGCATGTGTGAGTGTGTGTGTGTGCGTGCGCGCTTGTGTGTGTTTATTTTAGAGAGGAAAAGAGAGAGAGAGAGAGAGAGAGAGAGAGAGAGAGAGAGAGATGATAAGAGAGAATCATTGCTCAGCTGCCTCCTGCATGCCCCCTACTGGGGATCAAGTCTACAACCTGGGCATGTGCCCTTGACCAGAATCAAACCTGGGCCCCTTCAGTCCATAGACCAATGCTCTATCCACTGAGTCAAACCAGCTAGGGCAGCACATATGTTCTTCAATCTCTAGTTCCTCCTCTGTAACATGGGCCTAATAACTCATATTGTTATTATACAGGAATAAAATTAATCCTGCAATTTTCTAATATCCAGTACTAGTAAAAGGTGGTTTCAAGCATTCATATTAGACTGAGTCCTAGAGAGCACAAGTAGCTCATATAAGGTCATATGAGAACCTGGGACTCTTATCTCCCGTTTCAGAAGACTCTACTCTTCCGTCTTTCCAGAGGCCAAGGATATCACAGTCATAGGCTTCCACTTGTCCTGCGCTCTGAATACTCTGGGACTTGTAAGTGGAATTGGATGGTTCTCAGTGCTGTCCAATAGAACTTTCTGTGATGATGGCCATCCAAAATGGTAGCCATAAGGACACAAGTGCCCATTAAACACTTAAAATGTGGTTAGTGCAATAGGATAAAGATTTTATTTTATTTTATTTTATTTTATTTACTCATAATAAATGTAGTCATGCAGAACTAGTGGCTGCCATATTAGATAGCTCAGGTCTAGAGAATGGAGGGTGAACGAGGGTGGGAAGAATCCCTTAGTTCTTTTCTTCTCCCCCTATTCTCTCTTTCCTCCTGTCACCTCTTTCAGCCCAGGTATTCAGCCCACACTTCACAGCACTCTCTTTTCCTTCCTTGGCTCTATGAAAGGAAGCATGGGGATTGTGACAACCTTCGTATTTTGACACACCCAGGAAGGTAAAACAAACTCCTTTGTGATTCCTGTGTTGAAACATAAGATGAATATCTGCTATAAATGAAGCTGAATAAAGATTATTTTCTTGGTGGCTTCCATTGTTCCCTGTTCCTTTATGGTATTCATGCTGAGATAATTTCCAGCTTCTCAGATCCTCAGTAGTTATAAAACATAACATTACCTCATTTTCATTTCATGAGACTTACAGGTCACAAGACTACTTTGATCCTAACCAAGTTCATCATTAATGGTTTCCAATAATGGTTCTTTCCATTTCAGCATGAGCCCATACAGATCTTCCTACTTCTGTATTCTTTCATCTCCTGCTTCTACTTTTAACTCTCTGCTGGACAATAGTGGCGAATGGAATTTTCCAAATGCCGGTGTGTATTTCACATCCATGACGATGCTCCCTGTATTGCTCTGTAACCCCACAGCAAAAGCAGTAAAATAGTAATTACTTTCCAAACCACCTAATCCTGATGGGTGGCATGGAAAGGTCTGCCTGAGTCACATATTTGATTGATCATCAGCCCTTCCAGGCTATATTCCCAAGGCACCTTTAATTAACTCCACAGGGCACAATAGGACACAGGGGCTTTGGAGCCTGACAGACCTGGGTTTGAATCCTGACTATGTTGGTTAACAGTGAAAAATAAATAACATCCTCTTTGAGTCTTGGTTTCTTCACCTGTGAAATGGAGAAATGGGATATCGATGTTTACTTTGTGAAATAGTGGAGGGGCTATGAGGATTTATATGGGAAGCAGGATATTGAAGTCATTAAAAAGCATGAATTCCACCACTAGTATACTGCTCTATGATCTTGGGTAAGCTTCCCCCCACTCTGAGCCTCACTCTTCTCCTCTATAAAATGAGTATAGTAGGGTGTTGGAAGGTTATATAACCTGTTAGCATGCCCTGAGGAGAGCTTCGCATCCCAGTTGTTGACTACTTTCTTTAGAGTAGAATTGTTTTTTAACCTTGTGAACTCCTCTGAGCATCTGGAGAAGCCTATGGACCTGCTCAGAAAAAAAAAATGCTTGTAAATGCATAAAATATGACAAGTAGACTTACAAAGTAAACCACTGAAATACAGTCATCAAAATATTAAAAAGAGAACCAAGATGGCGGCATGAGGTATATACCTAAACCCGCAGCCTCCACAACTATATTTTTAAATACAACTATACAGATAAACGGCCATCCTCCAGAACAAAGGGAGGGGAGGCTTTGCAACCAGAAGGCAAGAGAAGGAGTGCT
The DNA here is from genome assembly GCA_004026665.1 of Murina feae. Taxonomy (NCBI): domain Eukaryota; kingdom Metazoa; phylum Chordata; class Mammalia; order Chiroptera; family Vespertilionidae; genus Murina; species Murina feae. Next base: position 38,945 of record PVJC01000301.1, read on the forward strand.
TTGAGACTGAGTGGAAGCTCCCTGCGCCAAAACTGAAAGGTACCGAGGGACGCGCGGAACGGAGGCGGCGGCGCGGGTGAAGGGGAGCAGCGGCTGCGCTTGGTAGGGTTCGCGGCTAGAGAGGAGATTGTGGACTCCCGGAGTCGCAAAGAGTGCGGCGCGGGCTGCAGGGCAGCGGGGCTAAAGACTAGTGATTTTCTGCCAGCGCCGTTTGCAGGAGTCACTGGCGCGGAGATTTGGGGACTGAAAGGCGTGCGCAGACTCAGCCGCGGAAAAGCAGCCATTGTGGGTTGCTCCGCCCTGTGACTCTGAGACCCCGCCCCATCCTACCTACAACCCCGCCCAAGCTGTGTGCCTCCCAGCCTGCAGCCGGGTCAGAACTCCAAAAGATCCAAACCCCAAACAACAAGGAGAAAAGCCCGCAGATCATTTCCTCTCAGTGATACCGCCCAGTGATAACTACAAGACTGTGCACCCAGCCTTCAAAGGCATACAACAAGAGTGTCCACCCCAGGTGATTGGGGAGGCTGAACCACTGGGCCCTATAGGACACCTAACACAGAAAGCCAGAATGTGGAGACTAAGAAGCAAATCACAAAAGACAGAAATGAAGGAACGCAAACAACTGGATATAGAGTTCAAAACCACGGTTATAAGACTTTTCAAGAATATTCTAGAGACTGCCGATAAATTTAATGAGACCCTCGAGCATATGAAAAAGAACCAGCAG
>PVJC01000301.1:39774-137245 GCA_004026665.1 Murina feae
AGAGGATCGCAAGAATCAAGTCAAAGATATGAAATATAAAGAAGCAAAACCCACCCAGCTGGAAAAGCCAAAAAAGAAAAGAAAAGAAAAGAAAAAAATCAAGAAGTATGAAGATAGTGTAAGGAGTCTCTGGGACAACTTCAAGCGCACAAACATCAGAATTATAGGGGTACCAGAAGAAGAGAAAGAGCAAGATATTAAAAACCTATTTGAAGAAATAATGACAGAAAACTTCCCCCACCTGGTGAAAGAAATAGACTTCCAAGTCCAGGAGGCGCAGAGAACCCCAATCAAAAAGAACCTAAGAAGGACCACACCAAGACACATCATAATCAAAATGCCAAGAGCAAAAGACAAGGAGAGAATCCTAAAAGCTGCAAGAGAAAAGCAGTTAGTTACCTACAATGGGTGACCCATACGACTGTCAGCTGATTTCTCAACAGAAACTTTGCAGGCCAGAAGGGAGTGGCAAGAAATATTCAAAGTGATGAACAGCAAGAACCTACAGCCAAAATTACTTTACCCAGCAAAGCTATCATTCAGAATTGATGGTCGGATAAAGAGCTTCACAGACAAGAAAAAGCTAAAGGAGTTCATCACCACTCAACCAGTATTATATGAAATACTGAAAGGTATCCTTTGAGAAGAGGATGAAGAAAAAATAAAGACAAAAAATTATGAACAACAAATACATATCTATCAACAAGTGAATCTAAAAATCAAGTGAATAAGAAATGTGATGAACAGAATAAACTGGTGAATAGAATAGAATCAGAGGCATAGAAAGGGAGTGGACTGACAATTTTCGGGGGTAAAGGGTGTTGGGGGCGAGGGAAGAGAATGGACAATGATTGTACACCTATGGATGAGGATGGGGGGGGAGGGGACAGAGGATGGGGTGGGAACTGGGAGGAGGGGAGCTATGGGGGAAAAAAGAGGAACAACTGTAACAATATGAACAATAAAGATATTAAAAATATATATATATTAAAAAGACAAATGTGTGATATAGCTCTGTATGTGCTCCTTTACTAATGGATTAAATAATAAGATCTAGTGGCAAGTCTAAAATTTCCATAATTCCTAAGTAATGATGAGAGCAAACAATAACTCAAGACATCTGATGACTGTAATGTCATGTGAAATATCTGTGCTTTCTATGGGAGACAATGTACCAGGCTCCACTAATGCTATTGTTTGTTGCCTACATTCAAATTAAAAGAAAGGCTTCATTTCAGTTAGCAGTAAATGAAAATAAGGAAGTAGATTTTTCCATCCAAGTTCATGAATCCCAGGTTTATAACACATTTAGCACTCCTTTATCCTCAGCTGTCACAGATTAAGAGGTCACCTAGAAATTCTCCTCACATCCCATTACATGGTCTTCCATTGGAAAAGTAATTTCAAAACAGTCTTACAAGAGTGTGCAACTGGTTGACAAACTACTGCTTATTGAGCAGTACATGGAAGGCAGTGGTTTACGTATGTTAACTCAGCACTAGTCACAGGGATCCTTTGACATGGGTCTCATTACTATTTCTGGTACAAAGAGGAAAGTGGAGCGCAGAACGCTTAGGTAACCTGCCCAAGGTCACACAGTTTGGTAAATGGTAGAGCCAAGATTTGGACCTAAGTCGTCTGAATCCATGGTCTGTGCTCCTAGCTGTCACGCTATACCATCTCTCTACCCAGAACAGAGGTTCTCAACCTATGGGTTGCAACCCTTTTGAGAGTCGAAGGACCCTTTCACAGGGATCGCCTAAATACATCCTGCATATCAGATATTTACATTACGATTCATAACAGTAGCAACGTTACAGTTGTGAAGTAGCAACGAAAATAATTTTATGGTTGGGGTCATCACAACATGAGGAACTGTATTAAAGGGTCAAGGCATTAGGAAGGTTGAGAACCACTGGCCAAAGTGGGGAACTTTTGACACCCCTAAGTTGATATTTTTGAGCACTCAATTAGAAAAAGCTGGCTCTAAAATTAAATTAAATTAATGGGAAGCTTATCTTGATTGGAAATTAGAGGACTCTAGGAGAGGATCGGATAAAATATCTTCCCTACAAGAAGTTAATAAGAAGAATTTGAAGACTGTCTCTGAACTAAAGAAGGCTACTGAAGCAAGTGCCAAGACACCATTCCTCCGCCTCCCATGGCTCCTCGGCTATACCCTTGGCTGTCTGAGCTTCCTTGTGCAGACTTGCCCTCCACCTCTCCTCTTCCTCCTCCTCCTCCTTTCCCCCCTTCTTCTGTATCTCAACTACCACTGTCTGCTGACCTAGAGAAAATTAAGAATACCAACTCAGAGAAGGATGATTTAAGAATTCTAGCAGCTCCTTTCCAAGAGAAGCCTGTCTCAGGTAGAGGGGATCCAGCAATTGTATATGTTCCTTGGACTAGAACAGAATTAAGAAACCTAACTAAAAACTTTCCTGACCTTCTGCAGGACCCTGATGGGTTTACAAAGGAATTCGATTTAACTGTTAGGACATATGATCCTGGCTATTCTGACCTATTTCAATTAATACACCTTCTGGTTTCTGAGAGCAAGGCAATAGAATGGCTGAATAAGGTTCACTGGCATACTCCTGTAGATGATTTTTTAAAACAGAAAGAGACAGACAGAGAAAAATGCAGGGAATTGGCCCACCGGCTTTATCAAGCCACACCTGAAATTTTTCCTCAGAGAATGGACTGGACCAAAATTCAGCAATGTGAAAGAAAGCCTGATGAACCAGTGCTTGATTTCTTTGAACGTTTTGAAAAAACTTTCAAATGATATTCAGGTCTGTCGCCAGACAGTTTTAAGGATCATCAAAATGATCCCTTGCTAAATTCGACATTTTTGGAAGGACTAGATGAAGAACTTGTAACTCTGGTCAAACAACATAAATTGACCTGGCAGACTACCCATGCTGATGAACTGGCTATTTTGGCTGATCAGCTATCTAAAACTATCCAAAAAAGAGAAAGGAATAAAGCTACCCAAATTATGAACTTACAGCTTCAACAATTAAGCAACCAAGCCAGTTCTAGTCCGAAGTCTCTTAGAAAAGGAGAGAAATGAGTCGTTTCTACTGCAAAAAGCCAGGCCACCTTAAGAAAGACTACAGAAAACTGAAATGGGATTTGAAAAAAGAAAACAAACAGAAGCAAGCATAGGGCTGCTCTGAGGACTATGAGAGGGTACTTCCCCTTCTCCTTACTAATACTTTAGGGGAAATTGAAATTATCATAAAAGAAGTTACTAAAGCCCTTGTGGATACTGGTGCCACTTTGTCTGTTCTTAACCCTACCCATCTAAGTTTCCCTCTCCCTCGGAGCAAAGCTTCTGTACAAATGGTAGGGGTATCTAACCAGCCAATGACTGTTTTTAAGTCAGAACCTGTCCCCTTTCAACTAGGGGATGTTACGGGGCAACATATATTCTTACTGGTTAAATCAGCCCCAATTCACCTGATAGGGAGAGATTTTCTTGAAACCTATGATGCTCATATATCTTTTGCCCAAAAAGGTGAAATGTATTGTTAATGAAAAAACAAACAATGAAACCTGTAGAGAATTTTGTGAGTTTATTTGAGCCAAACTGTCGACATATGCCAGGAAGCAGAACCTCAATGAATTGAGATAATGCTCCGGAGAACGGGGAGTTCGTACCTTATTTTATAAATTTACCATCAAAGGAAAATATGTAAGCAGTTTACATAAAATTCATTGGTGATAGATTAAGGAGGTGGGATAAAGCAAAGCGGGGGAAATCCCTGGGATTGGGTAAAAGGGGTGAAGTGATAGACATATGCTTCTTTTACATAGATGCATACAGGATTAACAATTGGTGTAAACTTGATAACCATGACAAGGAGGGGGTGTCCTGGTGCTATTTGTTATGTCCGGCGGGGTCTGAAAGAAAGGGAAGTTGCAAGTTATCCATACATGTCACAAATACATTATCTTAGAGGCAAAAAGACAAAAATGTGCTCATAAAGATCAAAGATGATCTTTGTCAGGGAAAATACTGGCCCAGGATGTCACTGCCCACTATCACCTGTTTTGTAGTTAAATGTTAATTTTCGGACCATTCTTTGTGGTTACCATATGTCTCTGAGTCTGCAAGTCTGTCATGCAGGCTACCGCTGAGCTTTTCAGGCTGGCATGCTCTTTTTGTCCACAGTATTTAGAACTAAATGAATCAGATATTGAACCAATTGGGAAAATAATAATTTTAAAGGAACTTTCACCAGAGGAAAAGAATCTTGAAACTGAACGTTTGTTGCAAGAAGTTCCAAAGCAACTTTGGGCCCTTTCCAATACAGATATTGGCAAGATTGAGTCAGCCACTCCTATTAAAATAACTATTGATAGTACTTTGCCTCTACCTAATATTCACCAATATCCTCTAAGACCTGATGCACTAGCTGGAATTAAGCCCATTATACAAGATTACTTAAAAAGAGGACTTATAATTCCATGTACAAGTCCCTGTAATTCTCCTATCTTTCCAGAAAAGAAACCAAATGGGAAAGGGTGGAGATTTGTGCAGGATCTCAGAGCTATTAATAAGATAGTTATTCCTCGACATCCTGTGGTTCCAAATCCACATACTTTATTGTCAACTATTCCTGAGGACTGCCAATATTTTTCAGTAATAGATTTATGTAGTGCTTTTTTCAGCATTCCAGTAGAAAAGGACAGTCAATATCTTTTTGCTTTCACTTGGGAAGATCGACAATTTACTTAGACAGTGATGTCCCAAGGATATACAGAAAGTCCCACCTATTTCTCTCAAATATTAAAAGCTAATCTAAATAATGTTAAATTTCCTAGAAATTCCACTCTAATTCAGTATGTGGATGATCTACTTGTATGCTCTAGGACATTACTAGACTCTCAAAAGGACACAATTTACTTGCTGCAACAGCTAGCTGTAAAGAGACACAAGGTTTCAAAGGATAAGCTTCAATTCTGCTTACCTCAAGTAAAATACCTGGGCCATCTCACATCAAAGGATGGGCTGCTGCTTAACCCAGAAAGACTTAGAGGAATCCTATCTTTCCCTCTTCCAAAAACAAAAAAGCAGCTTAGAGGATTCCTGGGCTTGACTGGATATTGTAGAAATTGGGTTCCAAGCTTTCCATTGATAGCCCAGCCTCTCTATGCTCTGTTAAAGTCAAATACACCTGATCCAATTCAGTGGAACCCTGAAGGCAAACAAGCTGTTGAGACTCTAAAGGAAGTACTGTCTAAAGCTCCTGCTCTAGGGCATCCAAACTATAAACTTCCCTTCTTCCTTTTCACATATGAAAGTAAAGGCAATGCTTTAGGAGTTTTAACTCAGAAACACGGAGACCACCATAGACCTATAGGGTCTTATAGTCAGCAACTAGATTCAGTGGCAAAAGGGCTCCCTCCTTGCATGAGGGCCATCTCAGCTACAGCCTTGTTATGTAAACAGACAGAAGAGGTAGTCATGGGCTCCCCTTTAACTACATACGTTCCTCATTCTGTTGAATCCTTGCTTAACTCTCACCCCACTCAACACTTCTCTGTCAGTCGACGGGCTTCTTACGAGGTGCTCCTGCTCTCTGCACCTAATATTACTTTAACTCGGGGTAATCGCCTTAACCCTGCCACGTTGTTACCCTCTTTACAGGATGGAGACCCACAACTGTGTTTTACTTACTGACCACCTTCTTGCTCCTAGGAATGATTTACAGGAAACTCCTATTGATAATGCTGACTTAATTTGGTTCACAGATGGATCTTATCTAAGGGATGAACAAGGACATCTCTGAACTGGATCTGCCATAACTTCCATGGTTGGATGTAATTGAAAGTTCTTATCTGCCTGGAATCAGATCTGCCCAGCAAGCTGAACTCATTGCTTTGACTCGGGCTTGTCAATTGGCCAAAGGTCAGGTAGCCAACCTGTATTCTGATAGTTGCTATGCATGTGGGGTAGCCCATGACTTTGGAATATTATGGAAGCAGCGAGGCTTCTTAACTACCTCTGGGCAGCCCATAAAAAAATGGAAAACTGGTTGCAGAACTTTTAGATGCCATACAGCAACCAAAACAATTGGCAATTATAAAAATCCCAGGGCATTCTAAAGCTACCACCACGGAAGCAAAAGGAAATCATTTTGCTGATGCTGCAGCTAAGCAGGCAGCATTGAACAGTCAAGTTATCCAGGCCTGAGAATGTTCTTTACTTCCTATTAAATCATTAAAAGATTATCTTTTACAGTTTCAACACACAGCCACAGAAGATGAAAAGAGAATATGGCAACAAAAAGGGGGAACTTTTAATCCCAATAGACAAATATGGCTTGGACCCAATCAGAAACCTATTTTACCTGTAGGGGCTCAACTCCCTGTACTTCAGCATGTACATGAGCTAACACATTGGGGTCCTGAAAAGATGATTTCATGGAGTAAACAATATTACTGGAAACCTTCCCCTACGGTAGCCCATAAGGTGTACAGCAAATGCTCTATCTGTCTAAAATATAACCGAGGAAAACCACTCCCTAGAGACTAACCTCCTTGCAGTTGTTTCACCCCAGGAACAGGACTTTTTTATAGCCAGCTGGAAACATTTTACTTTAACCAAATGTCTATGAGGCGTTTTCCTGTGCCTCATCTCATTTGATCCTCACAGAAGTCCTGGAGTAAGTAAATAAGAGACTCAGTGGAGCCCTATTTTCATTAGCTGGAAAACAGATATTTAGAAAGCTTAGAAACCTGACCCAACTGAAAAGAAGTAAGAAACGGTGGACCTTGAAAATTACTTCAAGTTTTCTCACTGCACAGAATATAGTCAAACACTGCTGCAGTTAAATATTTTGCCCTTTTTTCTCCATGCATGATCTACAACAATAATCTCCTTCGTGTTGATATTTATTGCTGTGTTGCTGACAATTACCTGAAAGAGAAGTTGGGGTGCTTCACTGGGCTGGGAAAAGTTCAGCTACATCAGAAAGCAGGTCTACCCTGACCGATTTGGCTCAGTGGATAGAGCGTCGGTCTGCGGACTGAAAGGTCCCAGGTTCGATTCTGGTCAAGGGCATATACCTTGTTTGCAGGCACATCCCCAGTAGGAGGTGTGCAGGAGGCAGCTGATTGATGTTTCTCTCTCATCAATGTTTCTAACTCTCTATCCCTCCCCCTTTCTCTCTATAAAAAATCAATAAAATATATATAAAAAAAGAAAGCAGGTCTAATTAAGCAAGTTTATTCTATATCTGTAAAAGGTTAAGTTGATTCATGCATGCATGATACATATACAGCTCTTGCTGGCACCAATTGCACACGTGTGTTTTGATCTGTCATTGTCAATCATGAATTTGGTTGACACTCTATTATAGAGAAAGGGTGAATAGCAATATTAAAATATCTATTCTAATTAATTTCCTTTCAATCCGTGCACTAGGCCACTAATATCCTATATAATAAAAGAGAAACATGTAAATTGACTGTCCCTCTGCTATGCTCACCAGCCAATCAGGAGTGAGTATACAAATTAACCTGACAAAGATGGCACCAGGCAGAGAGCAGAGCAGGAGAGTTGGCAGAGAGTGGAGCGGCTTGGGGAAATTGGCTCCCCAAGCTGCCAGACGGAGAGCAGAGAGAGAGAGAGCTAGCGGCTTGGATGACTTGACAGAGTGGGAGGCCATGGGACAGAGACAGAGCTGGAAGGGAAAACCAAGAGCATGGGGAGCACCAGAAATTCTGGGAATAGTAGTTCTGGTGGCAGCCCCAGGACCTGAAGGGCAGAGCTCAGGGAGCACCAGGAATGCTGGGAATTGTAGTTCTGGTGGCAGACGGATCTCCTAGACTAAGGTGACCAGATTTTAATATTGGTAAAGCGGGACACCATTGATCGCTTGGCCACCAAAAACCATATATTCCCTTCCTGTTCTGCTGTTCCCTAGCTTGTTGTGCATTCTTTCCAAAACTCGGTACTTTTTTAAAACGCCGCGGACTCAGGACAAATTGTTAAAAATCGGGACTGTCCTGCACCTTATCGTAGACACTAGAGCCTGCAAACAGCCATCAGCTCCTCACCCAGTCTGGCCAGGAACCCCAGTAGGGACCCAAAACCTGAAGGGACTGTGGGCAGCCTGAAAGCGCCCCTCAGCCTGTCACCCAGGCTGGCCACACCCCAATGGGGTGAGGGTCCACACTGGGGGACTTGGCCAGCCTGCAAACAGCCATCAGCCCCTCACCCAGGCTGGCCAGGCACGCCAGCAGGTGGACATCCCCAGAGGGGTCCCAGACTGCAAGAGGGCACAGGTGGGCTGAGGGACCCCCCCAGTGCACAAATTTTTGTGCACCGGGCCCCTAGTGTGTGTGTATACACACACACACACACACACATATTAAGGTGACCAGACGTCCCGCTTTTGGCAGGACAGTCCTGATTTTTAACAGTTTGTCCTGCGTCCGGCAGCGTTTTAAAAAAGTCCTGATTACTCTTTGTAGTATTTTAAGTAATAATAAAAAAAAGAAAAAGGAAAAAAAAAGAACCCCCCCCCCAATGGTGTACCGCTTTAAATCTGGTCACCTTAAATACATACAAACACACACAGACATCTAAGGTGTTTTGGTTTTCTTTCAGTTTTATGCAAAACTAAATCAAAGTATTTTAGAGTTTATATGACCTATTTTTACAAAGAAGGAAGGCTCTCTGAAAATAGAATGGCGGAGCCCTTTGGGGTGGGAAAAGCCGGCTAGGGACGCCGTTACTAAGCAACCCCTAGCGCTCTCTACAGCCCTCAGCTGAGGAAATCGACGTCCCAACTCAGCCCTACCGTAAACCGCGCGCTTTTGCGACATTGCCGCGCCTGTCGCTGCGTGCGCGCCCTCTGGCCCCCACTCTCCGCCCCAACCGCCATTGCCTCGTGCCCGCGCCGGTCGGTTGGTGGCGCCTTTGTCCTACGGCGGGCAGGTGGGCTGAGGTGGAGGCGGCGGCGGCGGGCCTGAGGCCAAGGAGCATCGGGGAGCCCGCCGTGCTGGTAGCGGTGAGTGCCGGGAAGCGGTGGCCGTCCGCCGAGGCCTGGGACTGACGGGCAGGCAGTGGAGGCGGACCCGGGCCGGATGGGGAGGCTGAGCCTGGAGGGCCTGCTTGACGCGCCACCGCGGCCGCGGCTCCCTCTGGGTGCGCGCGGGGCTGCGCATGCCCGGTGCGGGGCGCGGCCTCTGGCGCTCGCGCGGCCCAGGCCCGGCCATTCCGGGAGGCTGGTGGTGGGCTCCGGTCCCGCGGCGCCGCACTGCAGCCGCCTGTCTGCGCGCGAATCGCCGGCTGTAGCCCCCAGACTTCTCTGTAGGATAGGGGTGCCCGTCTCGCCCTGCTTCCCAAAATGGTGAAATCGCTCGCCTGCGGGTCTTCGGCGAGACGGTGGCGCAGTCGGGATTCGAACCCGGGCCGAGCCTGGCCGCCTCGCCGGCGTTCTCCGTGGCGGACAGCGCCGTGCGGCGAACCCCGCGGTGCCCGGGATCGCCCGCCTCGCGGCCCCTGGACAGCACCCTCGAGGCGCCTCCTTGTGCGATAGCCCTGTCTGTGGTATAACGGGACCCCGGCCCCGAGAACCGGCCGGCTCCCCTCCTCGTGACCCGTAGCGCTTTCGACACCGGGACAACCCGCCAGGGCCTTTTTCTTAGGACGGCGTTCCCCAGATTCCACGCTCTCGCGTTGCACCTTCATGTCCGGCTACCATCTGTACCGCTTTTTATTTTACCAAATGTTAATTTTTTTCCCTTTACACTGACTCCCCCCCCCCCTTCTTACATATATTTGTTTAGGGTGGAAACGTATGTCACAACCGTATCATGGAAGTCAGTTATCTTTCTAATGCTCAAAAAATAAATAAATACCTGTCTATGAAAATACACAGTGCGTCCTTGTTCCTGCTGACATTATTCTGCATTCCACGCTCTGGGAAACGCTGCCCTAGGAGTATGGGGTTAGTTGTTCTGGCCTGTACTCTGTGCACAGAATTTCCCCCTGAGGCATAGCAGAGTCTGTGAAATGCCCCCAGGACCTTTGGGGATGGTGATTAATGTCGCAAACGTTCTGGCTGTAAAGTGTTCTCATTACTGACTTAAAGAGAGAGGAGGGCTGCAGGAACTCTCCGTTTTCTTGGAGCCTTGTGGTGTGGTGGTCATAAGAAGGTGTTTCTGCAGACGCTGATGGGGCAGTGTGGGGGTTTCGACAACTCAGGATTTAATGTTTGTGTGGGTTTTTTTTAAATTAATCAGTCTGGGTGTGAAAACTAACTATCAGTGGTGACTTTTTCAAACCAGTAAAGCCCAAACATTGCATTGTGGGTATTGGAGATCACTTGACGGTGTGCTAAGATCAGATTCTTCCTTCATCCTGGTTTCTTTGCCTTTCTTTTAGCCCCAGATATTCTTTGAAACCTCTGACAAAAAATCTTTTAACCTAAAACATAGAAACAGTGATTCCTGAGAGAATGTGCCCGCGAAACCGTACTGCAAGGCCAGGGGAAGGAGTTTTTCCGGGTGCAGGTTACCCCGGGTCCTGTCCCTGTGAACACGGCTCGGTTCAGGGAGGTGTTGACAAATTAACAAGCTAACGGTCTGTCCTCTTTGTAGTCTGCTCATAACCTCTGTTTTTGTGTGTGAGCGAGCACATTCACTGTAATTTGTGAAAAGGTTACTCTGAAAAGTAAGCTCAGGCTACTCAAAGATTTTTTTCCTCGGGCTGTGTAAAAAAATCCATATTTCTTGGGATTGCTTTGGTATGCACACAATGTAGAAATTTCATAAGCTATAGGTAATTTTCTTCACATTTCTAAGCAGCAGTTCTCTGTTGAGAAGAAATGGTAAATTTTTTTACTTGAATCAGTTTCAGAACTTCAGCAAATGGAGCCTCATCTACCTGTGCTCAAAAGCTAAGAACAAACATCTTTTGGAAAGGCTTTAGAAGTCTGATGAGAAAGTGCCTGATGGTTTCATTTTAAATAACCATTGCAAACATTCCATTTGTATGGCCTGCAGATGGCAGTATCTTTGTATGGCTTGTTACTACTGTGAGAATTACTAAAATTTAGTTGTGCTTTTAAAAATGGAAAACCTTGCCCTGACCAGTTTGGCTCAGTGGACAGAGTGTCGGCCTGCGGACCTAAGGGTCCCAGGTTTAATTCCAGTCAAGGGCATGTACCTTGGTTGCAGGCACATCCCCAGCTGGGGGTGTGCAGGAGGCAGCTGATCGATGTTTCTCTCCCATCGATGTTTCTAACTCTCTATCCCTCTCCCTTCCTCTGTAAAAAATCAATAAAATATTTTTTTTAAAAAAGGAAAACCTTTGGAGGAAATATATTTAATATTTTAATCCCGTCAGCAATTTTTGTTTTTGACTTCCAGGAAGAATGAAATATCTATTACTAAACTCGTTATTACTCTTAGTGGTAATGATAACATATAACTAGCAGTGCATACGGTTTAGGAAGCAGGTTTACAAATACCAACTCATTTGCTCTTGTCAATAATCTTGTGAGAAAGGACAAGATGATTATCTTTTTTGCATATGAGAAAATAATGTCTCAGGTTAGATTTCTTGATCAGATCACATATTGAAGATAAAAGATTTCCTGATCAAGCAGAATTGGGACATATTGAGGTAAAGTGGTGTCCTTACTCCAGAACTGCTCAGGGGCTTTTAACATGTTAAACATATGTAGTGTAGATGTCCAGAAGAGAAAGATACCATGATGCCTTTCTCTCGCTATACCCCCAAGGAACATCTTGAAGTACCAGTATTTCCCAAAACTTACTTTTTTTGGCTACACTTCATTTCCTCTATATACATACTATGCTTTACTAATGATTACTGTGTGTCTTTGAGACAAGTGTTTTTAAAGTTCACTTAGCAAAAAAAAAAAAAATTGTTTGTGCCAAAAGATTTGCCTTGTGAACAAAATACATGTTTTGTCTAGACTGTTCAGCTTTTGCAGAGTTAAATAAATTAGTAGAGTAATACTAATAGAAAGTTACCCCATGTTAGTTTCATTAATGAGAGACTTTAATGAAAGGATCAGGGTAAGGCCACTGTCTGAAGTAGCAGCACATTAGGGAAATATGAAGTATACTGACAGCTAAATATATAATACCAGCATGCCTGCTGCTTTTTTAATGGTGGTTTTATTACCATCAGATATGAATATTTATAAGGATGGTCATTTTCATTCTTCATCCTATCACTAAAAAAAATAAAGATAATAGTCAACTGGACCAATTACTTTTATGATAAGAAAGTAATTCCCCTCAGAGAATTAGAACTTTTTCAGTCCCTGAGACTCTTTTGCTTTATTTCATGTTCAAAACAACATTATTGTTGACCTTTATAAAGAACAACGGCTTTAGGCAAGGATCAGGCAACTGAAGTTGCATTGGAGAGTGGAATGTCACACTAACTTTATAAAATACCTTGCGTGGTCCCCTGGTTTTCATCTGGAATGATTGAGTTACTGAAGATTTGGTTGGTCCTGCAGCAAATGGATGAGATTTGGAGAACTTTAAATTATAAGTAATTTGGTTTTGCCCTGGCCAGTGTGGCCCAGTTGGATGAGGGTAATTTCATGCACCAAACCGTCTCCGGTTTGATTCCTGATCAAGCCACATGCCTGGGTTGTGAGTTTGATCCCTAGTAGGGTGTGTGCAGGAGGCAGTCCATTAATGTTTCTCCCTCTCTCTGAGATCAATTAAAAATAATAAATAATTTGGTTTTAAGTGACATCATGGTTCGATTCCAGTTCGGTTTTATTCCGGTTCGATTTGATTCTGGTTCGATTTGATTCTGATTCGATTCCCAGTAAGGGCATGGGTTGTGGGCTTGATTCCCAGTAGAGGTGTGCAGAGGCAGCCGATTGATGATTCTCTCGCATCATTGATTTTCCATCTCTCTGTCTCCCTCTTTCTCTCTCTCTCTCTCTCTCTCTCTCTGAAATCAATAAAAACATATTAATAAAGCAGAGCATTCTCTTATCGCTGATAGTTATAATATAGCTCATTATAATATCCCTGATGTTACAATATACCATCAAAGTCATCTTCATAAATATAGTTTCATAAGTCAGTATGGTTTTTCAAGTGGCATTTTTATTCATTTAGTAGTATCTGGTTTTCAACTAAGCCTTTTAGGGAGTTTTGTTTAATTTGTAATTACTTATTGAAATTGTATACGTTTCTGGATTCATTCAACAGCCAATAGTAGTACTGTCACTAAGTGCTGCGATTGTGATTCATACTGCACTTGTTCAGAATAGTTTACCTTGCATTGGTGTGGAGTATAAAAATTGGTTTTAAGGTAAAAAGAGTTATTTTATGATGGCACAATTAAAAAATAGAGCAAAGCAATTCCTGGTGCTATGAATGAAGCGTGTATTTATAACATCCAAGGACCATTGTGTGAACTTTGTCTGGCATATTAGTCTAAAATAAAATTGTAGATTAGGCATTGTCTTTCTTTGGGAGTTTTTTACCTCATTCTTTTGTGCCTTAAAACAGCTCTGCCATTTCCTGTATAACACCATGTTTTCTAAATTATTTTCTAGGATTTTTTTCTTTTATGTAAACCCTTTAGTTGGTACTGTATTTATGTCTAAAAATCCTTATTTGAAAGGTGCTTTTAACTGTTTTCAGAAGACCAGTTGGAAATTATAGATATTCTGGCCAAGGTTAAGCTCCTTGTGATAATGGTAATTTTGAATGGCAACTAAGCTGTGGTGACTTTTGGTCTTAAGAGTATGTGGCTGGGCCCTAACCGGTTTGGCTCAGTGGATGGAGCATTGGCCTGCAGACTGAAGGGTCCCAGGTTCAATTCCGGTCAAGGGCATGTACCTTGGTTGCGGGCACATCCCTACTGGGGAGTGTGCAGGAGGCAGCTGATCGATGTTTCTCTCTCATCGATGTTTCTGACTCTCTATCCCTCTCCCTTCCTCTCTGTAAAAAATCAATAAAATATATTAAAAAAAAAAAAAAAGAGTATGTGGCTGGGATGACATATGGCAGGAGGAGAGAAAAAAAGCACTATTTCTCTTTTTCGTGAGAAGGAGGATCATTCTACCTATCCTTGAGAGTCCCACATTACCACTAATTTCTTGATTAAATTCTCTCCAATTATGGCTCCCCATCTAATGTTCAGAAAGGTTTCTTCTCCTTTACATTAACATTATTTTTATTTCTTTGGTGATATATATATATATAATTATCCTTAAATATCTATAAGGATTTAGGGAAAAAATAATCTTATTCAAGAATTAACACAAAAGCTCTCTTTACCAGTTCCAATATTTGCATTTCCAAAGAGAAAACTTGTTGAAATGAACTTCCAACCTCCAATGGATGAGTTTTCAAATTGTGTGACAAAAAAAATTAGGATTGAGCGCCTGACCAGGATGGCTCAGTGGTTGAGTGTAGAGCTGATGAACCAGGAGGTCTCGGTTTGATTCCTGGTCAGGGCACATACCTGGGTTGCAAGCTCAATCCCCAGTAGGATCGATGATTCTGTCTCATTGTTGAGGTTTCTCTCTCACTCCCTCTCCCTTCCTCTTTGAAGTCAATAAAAAAATATTTTTAAAAAATTAGGTGGGGCAAGATATTTTTTCTTGACTCTAAATCTTTACTACACTGTGATCAGCACCTTAGAGTTATTTAAACTTTTGATTGTTTCTCTATTATTCCTGTATTATTAAACTAACAGGTTTTCCAAAAGTCCTGTCTGCACATATGTTAGGATTTTTTTTATGTGTGGGGATTGGTGGTGTTGACAGTTTTGCTTTCCTAACTCTCACTGAAAATTCTCACAACCCTATCCTAACCTGAGTAATCCTCTTGGATGGCAATGAGATTATAAAAAATTTCCAGGTCTCATTTTATCTGTATCTCACCCAAGGTGGAACCTTAAGGAACTGTTAAATGGGGGTGAATAAACAAACACTTGGCACACTATACTAAAATTTACTACTTTAAAAATTGGTCTAAGAGAGCTCTTTGGGCAGAAGAAACATAAACCACACCATCCAAGTAGAACTGCTCTGGACTACTCAATGAAAATAGTTATAGGAGGCACATTACATTGAAAATGGTTTAAAGATATAATCTTAAATTTTTAAATAATATTGCAAATAATCTCCCCAACTTCAAAATAAAATACTTACCTCCTTCATTCTAACTGGAACCAGTTTTGCCCCAAAGGTATATAAAGTATAAAGGTATATAAAGGTATAAAGTATGACTACTTTTATCTTCCCAGGCTTATGTGTAGGCACTCACAGAACTAGATATAATTATACAGTGTAATAATCCTTTTCATATGGTGAAGGCAAATTATAATATAGCATTAATAGAAACTTACCAACTAAAGTAGTACCATATGTTCTGTATTCTCACCTAAATGTTAGTTAGGTCAAGTCAGAGTTTAGATGAATATTCTTTATTCACAAGACTATTTAATAATGGAACTCTGCTAGAAAATGTACTTATTTAAAAGAGATTTTTACACCACCACTACCCCTGGTGTATTCCAGAGATACTTTGAAAACTACTTAAATAATCACGGATATCACATTTCTCTGAATCAGTCACCCTATGTTAGAAAACAGTACAAAGTAAATGAGCACACTAGATCAGTAGGCCCTTCTAAACCTGAATTGATATTCTTCACAATTACATATAAAAGAATTAGGTATTTTCTATAAGGACTATCATTTGTTACATGTAATTCAGATGTTAGTGAACCTGTAAATTGTGAAAGTGCCATATGC
Source organism: Murina feae (assembly GCA_004026665.1). Classification (NCBI taxonomy): domain Eukaryota; kingdom Metazoa; phylum Chordata; class Mammalia; order Chiroptera; family Vespertilionidae; genus Murina; species Murina feae. Next base: position 55,569 of record PVJC01000301.1, read on the forward strand.
AGTACCAGAGTCATGGTCAGATATTACTGGCGTGTCCTACATAGAAAATATTTTTTGATTTTTTTTAAAAATAGAGGGATTATATCTTGTGTCTGCATAACTGAAAACATAAGAGGCAATTTAGAATATGCTTCTCTGGCTATTTAGATTTATGTTGCCTTCAGTTCAAAGCTATTCTTCTAGGCATAGTGGAAAGAGAATTCTGATTGAAAATGGAATTGAAGATTGTTCTCACTAGAACAAGAACTCAGAAGTCAGTATAGCAGGGTAAAGTCTACACCAGCCCTCTTAAGTTTGCTTGTTTGTTGTGTTTTGTTATTGTTGGTCTTTCATGTGCTAGGACTCTGGTTGGAATTTTGAAAATACATAATTACTATTTTTAAGCACTCTAATTATGTGAGTGCTTAATAGCATTTAATGTCATTAAATATATCAATTGCTTAGTATGAAACAAGCACCAAAATCTACACTGCAGCAGGAAGCAGTTTTACTTCTCTCTCAAGTATGAAGTTTTTAATGCATTTATATATATTTAAGTTATCCTATATAATCCTATATAATAAAAGCATAATATGCAAACAGAGCGAACAGCATGACCCGTCACTGTGATGTGCACTGACCACCAGGGGGCAGATGCGCACAGCAGGAGCTGCCCTCTAGTGGTCAGTGTGCTCCCACACTGCTCAGCCAGAAGCAAGTACCAGCCGCAAGCCCAGCAGCGGTGTTGGGAGGCCTCTCTTGCCTCCACTGCAGGCAGCCAGTAAGGAGCAAGGAGTCCTGGACTGTGAGAGCCCTGGACTGCAAGAGAGATGTCTGCCTGCAGACTTAGGCCCAATCCTGCCGTCTCCCTTACCCCCCCCCCCGGGGGGGGGAGGTCCTGGACTGGGAGAGGGCACAGGCCAGGCTGAGCAAAACGCTTTCCTCCCCGGCCCCCCTGCCCAGTGTACGAATCTTGTGCACGAGGCCTCTAGTATAAAAGTAATTGTCTTTTGGGTATATGGTAGATTGGTACATTTCTTTAGAAATTTCATGAGTTCTTATTTGTACATGGTGTTTTACTCTTTACTTCAATTTTTACAAAACTAGTTTGTTTTGTTTTTAGCAATCAGGCTTTAACTGCACAAATTGGCTTTTCTATAAGTTTGTATGATTCTCTCTCCAACCTAGATGTATATGTCAGGCTTATCTAATGAAAACTTATGAGGAGTGTTTTATTACCTAACGCTTCTATACCAAATGCCAGTTCTTACTCTCAAGTACTTATCTATGAGAGTCATAGATGTGAACACATCAGGTACTTTGTTTAGAAAAAAATTAATCCATTTCTTTCCCACATCTCATTCTGGAAGAGTCTATCCAATGGAATACAACACAAGGCATGCTAAAAGGAGGCCCTGCTTCATGGAATATTGGAAGTTTCAAGACATCTCATACTTCTTTGTAACATAAAATGGAACTATTTGCCTTTACTCTTTTTGTTTTGTTTTGTTAACATTCTGCTTATTTTTCTCCCACCCTTCTCCCCTCAAAAAACAATCTTTCCCTTTGGAGGTGGGGAGCGGGGGGAAGGATTAGGTTTAGGACTTGGCAACGTGTTAAAACATTGACGTAATCAGTTTTACACAAATTGTGCGTTAGCTAGAAAACTGAGGACATTCCTTACCAAACCATGACAATGTACTGCCATAACTTAATAAAAACTGCCCAAGTGACAGTGTGTCTTCTGAATGGATTTTCTTACACCATCTGGTTGTCATTGTTGTTCTTTTGTTATTGCTTTCATTTGAAATATGCTGATGATCTTGTTTTTATTCCGTAGCATTGAACAGATGGGTTGATTATTCTTTTCAGATATTAATAAGGCAGCGGAAAGAAGAAATATGAATACGGCTCCATCAAGACCCAGCCCCACACGAAGGTAAAGTACCCTGAAGCAGTGAGTTACCTTGGGAGAGTTGGGCTCTGGGGAGTTAAGCCCAACTTCGTACATCAAGGGTCTTTTCTTCCCCCCAACAAATCAGAAACACTCAAGCAAATAATAAGAACATGAACCATGTGTGAAGGGCCTTGCTGCTTTTTTTTAAACATGCATCAGGAGATACCGAGGAAGCTTTGTGTTTTCGGTGGCAAACCCAGCAAGTTCAGCTTGCAGCATGAGTTGCAGGCGATTGGAAGAGGATAAACCTCTGTTTGTCCCCAGCTCACTTGTCAGTGGGAGCCTCCACAGCAGGAGTGCCCCAGGGTCGTTGGTGTGTGCCTTGCTGCTGCAGCGGGCAGCAGAGATTCAACACTTCATTCCAAATGGCTGCCGGTCCAGATGTTCACCCAGGTTACGGAAAGTGCTGCTTGAGAGATGGCTGCTGTACCTGTGCTGCACATCACCTGTGTGCCCACATGCTTGCGGTACCGACTGAGGAGAAATAAACAGGCACAAACACGCCTTCTCTCAAAAGTCTCCCTTTTTCTTAGCTTTCCTGGAAATAAAAGGCATTTTCCCCAAAATAGTCTTTCTTCCAGCATATACAAAAGAGATAGTTCTGATATGTACCCTGGAGATAGGCATTAAATTGGCCTCTTCTGGCAAAGAAGAGCCTTATTAATGTTACCATTTACACCAAGATGAGTATATTGTGTCCTAAAGTGTCACCTTGCAAGCGGATGATATCTGGTGTCTCTTCATGGCTCAAGTGGATACTTAGTGTGGATTTTGCCTTTGTCCCTAAGTAAAAATGCCAACTTTCTACTGTAAACGACATATCAAAACTACATGCTACAGTAAACTATATTTCCTACAATGAATTGAACACTGCTGAATACAATGAATCCTAGTTCACCGGTAGCTCCACAGGTCACCTGGGGATATACCCAACTGAGCTTTTACACATAACACAGCTATCCTGCTTTGGGACAAAACGTTTTTGGGTTTTTTTTTAACCTACTTATAGGAAAGAATGGCTGCTATATGTTTGGTGTATATGCCCCCTCTTGGACATGAAGGGTGGGTATTTTCTAAGCTGCCAGGAATAGATTGCACATGTCTGCTACAGAGTTTAGGCAGAGCGCGGTTAATGCTGCCAATTTCAGTTGGATTCTTTGAGCACTCTGCCAGGCAGCGGAGTTGAATCTGATACCACAACTACCACTGTCAGGTGGATGCCCTGGTCTCACTGCAGAAGTGAGCATATACATTGCTATTCTCTCTGTTCTCTCTAACTATAAGGAGTACCTGCAGCTTATAGGTAAATACTTTGTTGATTGATTTTGTGAGTATGCCTAAGTATTCTAAAAAAACATAAACGAATCCTGCAGAACTTCAACATATAATTGCTTCCATATAATTACTTCCATTATGCTGCATCTAACTGTGCTTCAGATTTGGGGCAGTTCCATTTGTGTTGCATCTCATTGCCCCCATAAACATGGAATACTGCTAGCTAAGAACGTGCATCTATCTAATGATTACAACTGTGGGACTCCCATTGGAAGCTGTGGTTGCCAAATGGCTTGAAAGGAGACCTAGTGTGTATCCATTTTCAAGGAGCTCTAATGTGTGTGTTGCTAAAATAGGTAGCTTACCAGAAGGTGTGTGGAATTGGCAAATATAAAGACACTGAAACCAGTAGTAAAGTCTTGCCCCACTCTGTTAATCCCCATGATGTTTATGATTTCTGGATAATATCTGTGTTTCTGCGGACAAAAAAGGTGGGGGGGGCACATTACAGAGTACAGTGTAGCTTCTGTTTGTGCTGTGAATTAAGAATATTTTATGTCATATTAATGATAGTCAAATGCTTTAAACATTATCAGTTGATAATGTTTGTAGCTTTCAACAAAAATTATCAATGTTGGGGAAATAACCAACTCCCCTGGTTGGAATCCAATGTAGCCATTGCCAGTACATTGAATTTTAAAAACTAATTTTATACCAAGCTAAAATGTAATTCCATAATTTCATCTTTATTGGAAGCAATAGCTTTATGCCTTTTTTAAAAACTATTCTCTCCTCAAAAACAAAAATCATACAGGCAACATTGTAGGGGGCCTTTTAAAATGTTCTTACTAGACATATAAATATATATCACTTTTATATACCTTTTAAAATATCACCTTCAGAAATAAATTTTAAAATTAGGTTATTTAGAGATGGATATGGCCGTGGCTTCCTCCTTTATTTATAATAAATAGAAGAAACCACTAGGCTAATTTAAATTTTACTAAGACTCAGTCTTCCCTTTGGTGATATGCTCGTAACTAGGTTCCTCGGCATGTTACTTACCATGCTAAAGTTTCATACAGTCATGTTTAATAAGGTTCAGGGAAGAGGGATGTGCACATTTAGTAAAACCTATTCTGAGCCCCATCTAAAACCTGAGCAAATGTTTTTTACCTTTAAAAAGAATTTTAAAGCCCTAAAATCAAACAAATTATAAACATTGTATTTAAAATAAAACATTAACATTCTAATCATTGCTTTGATCATGTCATGCGTTATCTCTTAAAATATATCAATAGGGCAGAAATAAAATGCAATAAGTAGGCAAGATGGGTGAGTGGTTAGCCTGGAAGGGGCTGATCATTTCTCTGAGGGTGAACACTTGATATCACATCACCTTTTAGGTACATGCCTCTAGTCAAAGCCTTGAAGTACAGATGTATCAGTATGTTCACAACAGCCATACTGCCTTCATTTGACAGCCCTAATTTTTTTATGCGCCCCCATCCATGAGGAATGCATTGTTCATGGGAGTGGGAAATCACTGTGCCTATGACAGATATTTCCCTTTGTTGTTCATGTGGTCAGTGCTGCTACTTTTAAATTGTGTAAGCATGCTGGTAAGACCTTTGTAACACCTTGTTTTGCTGGACTTTAGCCTTGAGTGTCAAAACGCCTAGGTATCTTTGGGAATTTTAACAGGATTATCACCTCTTCAAATGTCTCTGCAAGGCACAGTTCTGCTGGCATTGCTCTCCGTTCAGTAATGTGCCTCCCTAATGATTCCAACTGTCAGTATGTAATTCTGACAACATTGGCCCAGCCAAGCACAGTACTTTGTATCAGAAATCGCTGCTCTGGATCAAATTTCAGCTTGAATTATCATTTAACCCTTGGACCACTTCACTTGACTTCCTTGAGTATATTACATAGTTACCATGCAAGTTGCCTGGCATTGGTGCTAGACATGAGGCCTTCTTCAAAAACTGGACCATGATTCTAGTTGTGCTTCAGATGTTCTCAATTTCCATCTGTAGCTCAACACCTTGATAATACAGGTCTTGAAATATACCCCTATGCAGATGTGGCTTCCAGGTGGACTCTAGTTCCTCATCCTTCCCATATGACCAGAAGAAAAGCAAATAGAATTAATTCATCTACATCTACATCAAAAGTTCTGCAGAGTTTTCCTCATATTTTTAAGGATTTTAGGCCTGCTGCCTCTTCAGCGAAAGTCAAGGACTCGATTCATCCAAAATAACCTAGCTGTAGACAAGTTTCTTATATGGCCTGAGATGGTTCCTACCTATCCACAATGTTCATTCCTTTGATAACTGCTTGCTCCTTTGATGTGAGACAACCCTAGCTTAAGGTGGGCCTCACAATTAAAGATACCAGGCTGTGAATAACCCTGTACTAACACTTAAGAAGAACCGTCAGTTCTCAGCAAGTGCCATCTCTACCATCAGAAAAGTCATATTTGTGCTTGAGAAAAATCAGAGTGCTTCCTAGGGAGAAACATGGGAACTTACAAAATTTCAACCTGTGAGGTGTATCTCATTGTGCGCATACGTGCATCCAATGGCAAAATTCTGCTCAAGTCCCTTGTCTTCCTTTCTGACAGCATGGAACCATTGTCATGGGGAATCAACATCACATAGCAGCCAGCCATTTAGATAATTGTATTTGTGGACAGTATCTGTGACCGAATAGAAGTATGAAGAGCTGGTGAAGGATTTTTTTTTTTCAGGAGGGGAAAAAGACTGGACCTCCTAAGGAAAATATTACAGTAAATAAAAAGATGTTGACAAAGAAAAGGACAGAGGCCTTCCTCCCTGACCTTCCGTACAGCAAGGCCAAAGAAAAACATCCTGAGCTTGAGGTTTCAGCCTCTGTCTGAAGACAAGTTCAGAGTCCCTCACATCTTCAAGGTGATGCGCTATCAGTTCTTACTCTGTAGACTCTCAAATGAACAGTATTCAACACTACCCCTACATTGCCCAGGAAGAGAAGCACTTCTACCAGAAGCATATCACTTGCCATCTGAGCCATGCTTGGCTTTTCCCTTCACCCATTCCTCCCCTACCTCTCAAATGTTTCCAAATGATGGCCATATTTCTCTTGAGGCAAAGAGCATTAGACTGCTGAATAGATGAGGAATATTTAATGGAATTTTAGTAGGGTTTATCACCTGCCTTAAGTTGTGGACTCGAGTGCTGAAATTTATTTAACCACTTTTTAGTTTCATTTTAGCTTCTAGTGACCTGGTACCTGAGGTTACACTGCATTTGGTCTCCATTTGAACACCTCTCGTGCGGTGGGAAGATATTTTGAACCTTATTATGCTCCAAAAACTTGTTTCTAACCCACTGGCTATCTGAGGTCAAGCATCTCATTCAGCAGGCTTCCTCCTTGCAGCACTCTGAATCCTGCACACTGTACAACCCTTCTGATAGCTGGTCTTACTTTGAGAAAGATGTTGGGGCCAGCAGCTGGAGTCCTGGAAGCCCTTTTGTCCTGGGGAAGTTCTTTGGGTCCCGAAGTGACCCTAAAGGGGTTTTTGTTTTTGTCTTCAAAGGAACAGCAGTCTGCCCTACTGCTCACCTTGTGAGAAAGGAAAAAAGCCTTGCCTTTTCATTTTAAAGATTTACTATCTTCTCTCTCTCTACTTCTACCACTTTGGTTCTTTTTCCCCCTTGTGAACGAATATCATCTCTCCTACGTTTTTACTCAGAAAACAATTGAGGGCGGATTGTAGTTGTGTTGCACATGAACTTCCAATTCATTGAAGGGTGGGGGAGTGCTTGCCTTCTCAAACTGGAAGCATGAACCCAAGCTTTGGGAAGTTAGGATTATGGTTAACCTCCGGGGATGGACTCTGACAGGTAAGTAAGGTATTTCGTGGGTTTAAAAGAATGAGAACCAAATAAGACATTTGTAATTATCCTAAGGCGGTGAATAACGGGCTGTGCCACTAGCCCAAAGCTTTATGTGTGGTCTGTGGTCTGTCAAGCTCATGCTCTCAGTCCTGATTGCCAAGAACACTTGAAACCTGATTCCACCTCTAATGACTGCTTGTAACTGCTCCCCAAGGCAGCTTTATCTAGTGATCATTAATCCACAAATACTTTACAGTTGTCCCTTCCCATTAGATTCTGGGTGTTTGCCCACATTATACACTGTATCAGATGTTATACATATTAGGAGGATTACATGACATAAGAAAAATTGAAGTAAGAATATTGGTTAGTCTCTATTTTACTAGGGAAAAAAGTTTTCTGTCCTCATTTAAATCCCCTGGTCTCTCATATGTTCCCACAAATTAGGGGTTCTTGTGAGCCTTAAAATATATGACAAGGATTTTTCATAGAAGCAAAATTGTCACTTAAATTGTTTTGCTATGCCCTGTAGATGAAGTGAAATTGGGGTTTTCTACCAAGCTGATGGCATCATATGAATGCTTAATTAATGTGTGTAATCATGGTAGATGACTAAAGTATCAACTAAACATGGCTCCTGCTCTTGAGAGGCTTATAGTTTAGTTGAACAATTCATTAAACATTTCCTAAACTTCGTGCTGTTGTCCTAGGGGTACAAAGCCTTCTACTGTTTAGTAGGGAGGCCCTGTAAACAAATAATTACAGAACCGTGTGATAAATGCAGTAATAGAAATATGTTCTAGAGCAAGATTCATTCAGCTTGTTTGTGGATCATCTGCATTGCAGATACAGTGACATTTATAGTGGAGAGTTTCTGATAACCCTTGCCCTTATGGACTTGCAGTCTAGGAGAGTGGACAAAGTGCTGTGAGATGATGTGGCCAGGATTTAGGGGAAGAAGATAAACTTTAAACTAACAAAATGAGGGAATAAGATATTTATGCTGAGACCTAGAGAGTGAGTATGCATTCCTATCTGCTGCTCAAGTAAAGGCATCAGGAAAAATGTTGACTAGTTAGAGCTGAAAAGCCAGCATGGCAAGAGAGTGGTAAGCTGGGGAGATGAAGTTGTGGAACATAGGAGCCAAGACCACTCAGGATCTTATTAGCACTAGAGATTTTGGATTAAATCCTAAATACTGTGGGAAACCAGTAACGGATTTTACATATTTAAAAGATCACTAGAGTAATCTGGAGAAAGACTAGAAGAGAGACAAGAGTAGACATGGGGAAACGAGAAGGCCTTTGCTGTGGTTTTAGGGAGAGATGATTATGGATTGACCGTCAGTTATGCCAATGGAAGTAAAGAAATGTGGACAGAATTTAGAGAAAGGACGAATGAAATTTGGAAATGTGATTGGAAGAGTGGATGACATCCAGTTTCTTGGCTTGAGTAACTGAGTAAGTAGGTGTGGCATTTATTGAGATAGATAAAACTGGAGAAGCATATTCGTTGGGGAAGATCGAGTTCAGGGCAGGTTTTATGGAGGAGGTAATGCTTAATATGGGCCAAACGAGAAGACATTGTTGTAAAAAGGTAAATACCAGCCCTAGCTGGTTTTCCTCAGTGGATAGAGCGTGGGCCTGAGGACCGAAGGGTCTCAGGTCAAGGGCACATGCCCAGTTTGTGGGCTCAATCCCCCAGTATGGGATGTGCAGGAAGTAGCCAATTAGTGATTCTCTGTCATAGTTGATGTTTCTTCTTTCCCTTTTCCTTCTTCTCTGAAACCAATTTAAAAAATTATTTTAAAAAAAAGTAAATACCAGATCAAGATGAGTAATAGAAATAGTAAGTGCTCTAAGAGTTGAGCAGGAGATGATCAGCAATTTCTAGGGAGATTAATCTGAGATTTCTTCAGAGACATGGGACATGAATTTTCCTGTGAGGATTGGGTGAAACTTGAATTAGTGCAGGAAAAATGTTCCAGGTTGAAAAGCCAGAAAAAGAACAGAAATACTGTGATGTCATGTAAGTTACGTCTTAAGAACAGCTTCAGTAAAACTGAGGAAGTTGACTTGGGAAATAGAGGAAAGGTAGCAGCTGGAAGGGGCCAGATTGGTTAGGGAGGGTGGCCAGCCTGCGACAGTGAAACTGCAGTCGGTAATAGGTTGTAATCTGGGTAGTTAATCTGGTCTTTATTTGTTAGTGAATTGAAGTCTGGAATGTTGGTTTTTGTTTTGTTTAGTTTTTGGAAATTTATTGGTGCCAGCATAAGGGTTTGGATTGAATTCATAAATCCAGTGAAGAGAGAAAACAAACAGGATTGAAGTGACTTAATGGAGATAGGAAAGGAAGAATCAAAGTTAACTTTCAAGAATTTAAACCTTGGTAACTGGGAAGATTATTTTTGTCAAAAGTGAAAGTGTCAGGAATGGGACCGAGTGGGTTGAATGAGAAGTTTATTAGATGTGTTGAGGTTAAGTTTCTAGTGGAGTAGACTGTCTCCTGAAGAATATTGAATCAGAGCAGGCCAAACAAATCTGTGACTTCACACACTTTAAAAAACAAACCTTGGCAACAAAGGAACTAGATGCTTCGTAAACCTCAAATTGAGAGAGACCACTACTCATTAACTATGTTGAGAAGACAGTGTGTTCTTATACTTTACTATGTGTATCATATTGTAATTTTTCTTCTTTTCCCATAATTTGATTATCCTGCTAGATATTTTAAGTGAAGTTTTCTGCACTTCCAGGACAAGTCCTTTGATCACCATTACTTTGTATGAAGTTGTGCATTTGCTCTTTTTTTCTTCATGAGTCTTGCTCCTTATTGTGTCTCCCCAACTTTGTCCCCCTTTTAAAGTCTCTTTCAAACAGGTCTGATAGGAGAAAATAGGTTTTGGAGAAAGACATTTTTACCTTGAAAACCTATTGAGATTGAGATGCTAGATTGGCATGCATAAGGAATGCCGAATTACTGCTTACTCTCTGAAGCCTGATAAGTACTATGACCTCAGTAAAACCTTTGGCTTTGGGTTATACATTCTTTGTCCTGATCTTTTAAGATTGTAGAACCTACTAGTCTTTACTTGCTGAACAGATGGTGACTGTTCTTAAAATTTTAGTCTTGTGCTCACTGTGTTGCTACTATGTTGTTTTTTTTTGGGGGGGGGGTTGTTTGGAAGGAGGGCTTCCTCTAATAAAGAGCTGAAGGGTTAGCTGTCTTCGATTTCTTTGTCTTAGCATCTTCTTGCTCCTCCCACAGAGATCCCTATGGCTTTGGAGACAGTCGAGATTCAAGACGTGACCGATCCCCAATTCGAGGAAGTCCAAGGAGAGAGCCCAGGGATGGAAGAAATGGTCGTGATACCCGGGATAGCAGAGACATGCGGGACCCCCGAGACTTGCGGGACCACAGAGATAGCAGAGACGTGCGGGATCACAGAGACAGCAGAAGTATGCGTGATGCTCGGGACATGAGGGATCTTAGAGACTTCCGTGATCTAAGAGACTCTAGGGATTTTCGAGATCACCGAGACCCCATGTATGACAGATACAGAGATATCAGAGACTCCCGCGATCCCATCTACAGGTACATGTACAGCTGTTCTGCTTAGGGGTGTTGTGTTTTGTTTTTTTTGTAACAGTATTTTTTATGTGTGTTCTAACCAATTGAAAGCTCTGAAGAGAATGATTTTATATTTCCATTGTCTATCAAATGGCAGATATGCTGCTCAGTAAATATTTTAGCGAATGAATTTTGGTCTCTCCCCATGGCCTATGAAAGGCAACATTGTGCAAATGGAAAAAAGAAGAAATGCAGATTGTTTTGGCAGTGCAAAAGCACAGGGCAGATACACTTCATGGGAAACGCACTTCATACCTACTAGGGTGGCTGTGATTTATTTTTTAAAAACACAGAGCTCTAGCTGGTTTGGCTCAGTGGATAGAGCTTCGGCCTGCGGACTAAAAGGTCTTCTGGGTTCAATTCCAGTCAAGGGCACATGCCTAGATTGCTTGCAGACTCAATCCCATTAGGGGGCATGCAGGAGGCAGCCAATCAATGATGTCTCTCCCTCAGCCTCTCCTCCTTCTCTCCCCTTTCTCCCTGCCTTCCATTCTCTAAAAACCAATGAAAAAATACCCTAAGGTGAAGATTAACAAAAAATAATAATAATAATTCTACCAGTTATTTTGTGTTTGCTTTATGCCAGGGACTATGCTGAGAACTTTCTGTGAATCCAGTCATTTTGCAAGGCAGGTTGACTCATTTGCAGCCACAGAGGTAATAAGCAGTGAGTCCCAGATATAGGCATACCTTGTTTATTGTGTTTTACAAATTGAAGGCAGGACTCTCCACCAGCAGCAAGGTTACAGCTCACTTTATTGCCATACTTGCTTTATTGTAGTGATCTTAAACCAAACCCACAATATTTTCCAGGTATGCCTATACAAACCTCATTTGTCTAATCCCAAAGTCCTATGCCTTCCTACGTTCATTCCCCACAGGGGACTGGGTCTTGAAGAATCCTTTGTATCTGATTTTTTCAGGATAGGACAGTTTCAATTTTGTGATGATTTCTTTAACTTTACAGGAGAGAAAGTTCTTATGACCGATACCTGCGAATGGATGACTATAGCAGAAGAAAGGATGACTCTTACTTTGACCGTTACAGGGATAGCTTTGATGGAAGAGGCCCTCCAGGCCCAGAAAGTCAGTCTCGTGCAAAAGGTAAAGTAGCAGAAACAGTTTATTCCTATTACTGATGGAATACTTGACCAAAAAAAAGAGGAAACTAGTAACCAACTGAAAGGGGGCAGATGATGTGGCTAAGCAGTTCACAAAAGGAAGAAATACAAATAGCCTATTGATATGTAGAGAACATTTTTAAATGCAAAGTAGTATTATCTGGTTTAATCATCTAAGAAGAAGAAATAAATATGAAATTTCATCAGTAAGAAATAAACTAAAGATTGGATCTAAACAGATTGCTTGCTTTTTGCCCATTGTACAAATAACTATTCTGCATTATCAGTGAAGCATGGTGTTTGTGGGCTTGTTTGTTTTATAATTTTTACCTAATAGCATCTCTTTAAAAAGACAAACTTGCTTTTTTTTTAAATGTGGTTTTCCTTAGTTCATCTTTTAAAGGTTCTTAAGTTGCTTCTTACCTAGTTGTGTAATAGCACTAGGTGATTCGCCCCTGTGGGTAAATAAATTAATAAGAGCCTTTCTAGAGGACACTGGCAGTGTGTATCAGATAAAGCATTAGAACGACCATGTCCTTTAATCCAACTGTTTAATGAATTTTTATAGTAAAAAATAATACTAATGGTCATTTTTTTTCCACACACACTCACCTTTCACTCCCTCACTCACACTTTCTCCCTCACTCCTAATGGTTATTTTTAGGAGATAGTTGAGAGAGATGGAGGGAGGGAGGGAGGGAGGGAGGGAGGGAAGGAGGAAGAAAGAGAGAGGGAGAGAGAGGGAGGGGTAGGTAGGTAGGTACGATCTTTGCCTGCGGGTAGTTCAGGATTCACAGTAAGGCCTGTGCCTTATTTTTATAGAAAAAAATAAGCATAATTCATAATTTAGTTTTCCCTGGTGGTATCTTGCAGAGCGGTTGAAACGTGAAGAACGGCGTAGAGAAGAGCTTTATCGTCAATATTTTGAAGAAATCCAGAGACGCTTTGATGCTGAAAGGCCTGTTGATTGTTCTGTGATTGTGGTCAACAAGCAGACTAAGTAAGAACCCTTAGGATATTTCTCCTGAGGAAGGGGAAGGGTCAGAATTGAAGTTCAGGCTCCCTCTTGGCAGCTCTACCCACTGAACGTGGTCTGTGTATTCTGGCATTGCAATGCTGTCTTCGCCAGAGTTCTTTCAGTTATAAAAGACAGAAAACCCATTACAAACTGGGTTGGGCCTCAAAGGGAAATTTTTAGTTTGCACGTTCAGGTATGGCCACATCCAGGTCAAACCACGTTACCAATTTTGGGTCTCTGTGTTGCCTTCATTCTTAGACAGGCATTCTCCTCGAAAAGGTAGAATGGCATTGGCCCTAGACATGTATCTTCCTAGCTTAGCAAATGCAATGGAAGGAGAGCTTCTCCTTCCTGGTGCTTCCACCTGAAGTCCTGGAATTGTTTTCATTGGACTAATCTGGCTCACTTTCCCATTGCTGGACTAGTCACTGTAGCCAATAGTGCTGGGATGCCCTGATTGGCCAGGGCTAGTCATATGCCCATCCGTCCCTAGAGCTTAAGGCGACTTAGTCCTGTGGAGCCATGTGAATTGAGTTAGAGAGAGGTGCCTTCCCAAAGGTAAATGGAAGCGAACATATATGCTGGTCATCCAGAGCCGTAGAGGCCCCCCTTCAAGGGACAACCCCAAATCCCCAGTACTTTGGGAGGCGCGTCTCTGCATGTGTCAGCCAAGCAAGAAGTCTTTTTTGTGAAGTGCGTGGCCTTGCAGAACTGTTAGTGACCATGCTAGTCAATCCAGAGCTCACAGCACTGCTTTCCTCCCCCTTTGCTTTACATTCTTTCCTTCAGGAGGCAGAGCGGAGAAGCAGAAGGGAGGATAGCGGCTTCTGACTTGGTGTTCTTTCCCTTGGTGATTATGATTAGTAAATAACTTCTTGTATTTCTAGCAGTTTGGGATTAAAGAGCCAGTTTCAGGGCAAAAGCTAGGGAAATAGGTGTTGAGACACTAAGCAGCAGAGAAAGTTCACAGGTTCTGGGCTGCCTTGTTTAGAAGTCGATGCTGCTTTAACTGTAGAAATGAGAGTTTTGTTTGTTTGCTGTCATTTTCTAAGACCTATTCTGTACTACCCCATGCTAGGCACTTGATGTAAAATATTTTTAATCTTCACGGTAATCATGGTACATGTGTATTCGTTCAGGTTTTTTTGTGTGTGTGGCAGATGCTAGGTCCTGGAGCTGTAATGGTAAACACACACACAGCAGCCCCTTCTTATGGAGCTTACACCCTAGTTGAGCAGATGTAATAAGACCTATGAGGAGAAATGCATCAAGGATCTAATTTAGATTAGAGAGAAGGTCAAGGAGATGACATAGGAGCTGAGCCATATTATTCCTGTTTCATTGGTAAAGAAACTGAGATTTGTCAGAGCTTCACAGCTTTGCAAGTCACTGTTAGGGCTGGGATCCAAACCTGTTCTTCTAGATGAAAGCCCATGCTTTTCCCACGATCATGCAGCCTCCCCAAAGACAGGTCTGTTCAGGCAGAGACACGGTGTAAGAAAGGACTGCTGTGCTAGAGGCTCAGGAGAAGGACCTGGCTACTAACTACTGTGCTGCCAGCAACTTCCTGTAGAACCATTCGGAGCCAGTGTAAGGAGAAGGAAATCTTCTAGATCCTTGGAGTCCGAAGAGGACACTGGGGAGACCCTGGGTGGAACTCTCCGAAGTAGCGCCCACAGCTGGCCGAGGTGCAGCAGTGTGCAGACGGGGAGTTGGGTGGGCAGTGCTCACCTGGTTTCTGCTTGTTTCTACAGAGATTATGCTGAATCTGTGGGGCGAAAGGTACGAGACCTAGGCATGGTGGTGGACTTGATCTTCCTCAACACAGAGGTTTCACTGTCGCAAGCCCTGGAGGATGTTAGCAGGGGAGGGTCTCCTTTTGCTATTGTCATCACCCAGCAACACCAGATTCACCGCTCCTGTACAGTCAACATCATGTTTGGAACCCCACAAGGTATGGAGGCCCAAGGAGGCCAGAATTCCAGAGGTAGTCACTTAGTACATTAATTCTTTCGTGCTGAAATCAGGAGAACCAGAGTTGGGGCAAATAACTCATATAGTTCAGCTCAAATATGGTAGGGCCCTTTGACAAGTGCACTAGTGGAGATTTACATGGTCATGTATTCATCTGATACTCTTTTAGTGGATACAGTTCTGTATGAGACATTATGTTTTCCCCTTAGGTATGTACGGGGTGTGCTGGCAAATGTTCAACAACCAGTTCCGGGTGAGGAAATGAAGGCAGTGTGGTCTGTAGCATTTGCTGGTTTTTGTGGTGCAAATGCTCTGTGTCCTAGTTCAAACCACCCATGTGAAGTCACTTGGGAGAGAGTTGGGAAGAGATGCGCAGTCAGCTCTCACCAGTGGGAAGAGCTGGTGCATACTGCATGTGTGATAGAACCCTTGCCTTCACCAGACTTTCTAATGGGAGACAGGACAGCAGGCAGTTGGGATGCTCTTTGTAAGTGTGCTAAGCAGAGGGCCTGTGAGAACAGGGAGAGGGTCTTGGCCTCCGAGAGGTCCTTCCCTGAAGTGACTTAGTACTTCACACCCAGGATGTTGAGACTCGGCCAATTGGTGCCCTGCTCATTGTTCTTTCAACACAGACTTTTCCCTCTTCCCACCACACACAAAATCTCTATTTGTCTGACTGATTACCCCATAAACATACAATACATAAGGCTCTCCTATGCATCCTTTGTCTCTCTGAGGAATAGTCCTCAAGATACCTGAGTTCATTGGTATAAAGCTTTGAGAAGTCTTCTCACCACCCTGTAAATCGTGTTGCCCAAGGAGAGGAAGTTACTTAGGGTCACAATGTGGTCTGAATCCATTCCTTGGAACTTAGGAATTCCCCACCAGTAGGCCAGCTGTATCCCGAGAAGCACAGTGGAGAGCCAGGCTTTACAGATGGGCTCTTTGACCCCCTGCAGCCGGCCCTCCATGGTTATTCCCCACGAAGTCTTTCTGAATCTGTGAGAGGCTATCATGATTCTTTGATTTTAAGTACAAGTCTGTGATCTGGGAATTCCGAAAAGAACAGCTCTGTACAGAGATGTGTGTCCCCACAAAGAAACCCATTCCCCTGTCTTCCCGGCTTCATCTCCTTCCTCCCTCCCCTCCCCGGCTTTTTGTTACTGGTTTTCTTGCTGGTTGGAGGTTATGAAGAGCTTGGTAGATAGAGCTCGGGAGGTGGGCACTGAAGTCTCTCCTGGGAGAAAATCACTCCTGTCGTTGCCTCCTGCAGAGCACCGCAACATGCCCCAGGCCGACGCCATGGTGCTGGTGGCCAGGAACTATGAGCGCTACAAGAACGAGTGCCGGGAAAAGGAGCGCGAGGAGATTGCCAGGCAGGCAGCCAAGATGGCCAATGAAGCCATTCTACAGGAAAGAGAGCGAGGAGGCCCCGATGAAGGAGGACGCGGGGGCCATCCTCCAGCCATCCAAAGCCTCATCAACCTGCTGGCAGACAACAGGTACCTCACTGCCGAAGAGACTGACAAGATCATCAACTACCTGCGAGAGAGGAAGGAGCGGCTGATGAGGAGCAGCACCGACTCTCTGCCTGGTGAGCTACGTGGCAGGGCCGAGGTGAAGTTCTGACTCTGCATTTCTCTAATTCCCAGGCTCTGTTGGGAGGGTGGGAGGCCCATGGCTCTTTGGGGTGGGTGAGGGAATGAGCCCACCCCTGTGTTTGCCTCATGGGCCTTTATACTGATAAAATGATAACTTAATATTTGGGCACAGAATTCTGATCCCTGTAGTTAATTTGGTGATGGGTAGACTAGGTTTACTGACTCCCTGGTAACCAGGGCGGATGCCCTTTTTCCTTTAATTAATTCTCTGGGGGAACTAGGCTGTCTTCTGGAGACAGCTCATACCAAGGAGTGGCCCTTTTGGGAAATGGATGTTGTAGTCTATGTACTGTGTGATTGATGTGATCAGTGATTGTTGTTCTTCCCTGGGCTGCCAAGCCTCCTGCCCATGGAGGGTACTTTCAACCAGGTACCTCCTCCTTCTGTCTTGTAGGCCCGATTTCCCGCCAACCACTCGGGGCGACCTCGGGTGCCTCGCTGAAGACACAGCCAAGTTCCCAACCGCTCCAGAGCAGCCAAGTGCTCCCCTCTGCTACACCCACTCCAGCTGCACCCCCCACTTCCCAGCAAGAGCTTCAGGCCAAAATCCTCAGCCTCTTCAATAGTGGCACGGTTGTGGCCAATAGCTCTGCATCTCCTTCAGTCGCTGCCGGAACCACCCAGAACCAGAATTTTTCCACAGCCGTAAACAGCCAGCCTCAGCAAAGATCACAGGCCTCTGGTAATCAGCCTCCAAACATTTTGGGACAGGCAGGATCTGCTCGGAACATGGGCCCCAGGCCTGGGGCTCCTTCCCAGGGGCTCTTTGTCCAGCCTTCCAGTCGCCTGGCACCTGCCAGCAACATGGCTAGCCAGAGGCCGGTGCCTTCCACAGGCATCAACTTTGACAATCCAAGTGTACAGAAGGCTCTGGACACCCTGATCCAGAGTGGCTCTGCTCTCTCCCACCTGGTTAGCCAAACCACAGCACAGGTGGGGCGGCCCCAGGCGCCCATGGGATCTTACCAGAGGCATTACTGAGGCGCAGTCTCAACTATTCCCAGCTCCCTCATCCCGGCCGCCTCCCATCTATTGTGTTCTAAGTAGTTATTTGGAGGATGTTCTTTGAGCCTATCCAGGTCACATCAAATGTCATAAGTTTCTACCATCTGCTCTCTCTTCTGCCCAAGGCTGTGTTGCTTATTCCTTCCAGAGTCAGAGTTTATACCGCATTTGGGGTTGTGTATTTTTGTTGTTGTTTTTGTTTTTTTGTAGAAAATAAATATTTCTGGGGTCACTTGGGTGGCAGTATAGGTGTCTGGGCTCAGTTGATATTTTATGGGTTTCAAACATGGCTTTCTCTGGTCTCTCTGTCACCTGGATTTGGGGGGTGGGGAAGAAGAAACAAGCCCAAATTGGCTGAGTTTGGAATGGCATTTTCATGGCAATAGCCTTTATTTTCCAGCCTCACGGGCCCATCAGAGCTCCAGCTCCCTATCTGCAGCTCCTGCCCAGAGTTGCATAGCAGACTAGGCCCAGCAGGCATGGTGTCATTGTGCCCCACCCCTGTGTTGAGGGGTCTGCTCAAGGATGTATAATTTAGCTACTCTGGAGTTCAGGAGTATCCATGGCAGCCACACATACAAGATACTCTTCTGCCTGACCCAGTATTGTTGGTTTTGGGTTTTCTCATCTTCCTCCTCTTTTGCTCTCATTTCATTGGAGGATCACCAGTGGACTGAACAATTCCAGCCACCAGTAGTTTAACACAAACTGTGAATCTGGGCCCCAACCACTCTTCCTCCCCTTAACATTCCCATCAGCCTCTCCTCCAGTGGTAGTTTGATGCAATCAGTTCTGGGAAGGCAACTCTAGACTCTGGCATTGAACACCCATTTTTTCAATGATGGTTTGAGTTTTGGGCTTAAAAAATCAATCTCTTATTTTCTGAGTAGCAGGAGGTAGGGACCATTTTGATGTCAGACCTTTGGTAGCTGGACATGGAGGGTCTTGACACAGGTGGCTGTTCATAACTTCTGAGCCAGAGTGAAATTATTAGAGGGAGGACTTCTGGCTGCTGCTCTAAATGGAGCCAAAGGAAGCTGCCCTCTCCCTAGGGATGGTGCTCATGAGAGCCCTGTGCATCGCAGTCTCAAGGGGCCTCTGGCAGGGATGAGGGAGAACAGTGACTTCAGCTGAGTCCCTGCCAGTGGCTAAGCAAACAATGGTTTAAAAAACTCAAGGTCCCCAGATAGCAGCATTTTATGTTCTGATCTGTTTGTGTTCTATAGTGTTTTCCCCTCTTTGGAACTTGTGTTGTTGATAAGATAAGATGATTACTTTTTAATTAAAATGAAAAAGGAAATGTGTCGTCGTTTTGGAGTGTGACTATCTGCAGGACCTCTTTTGGGGGCATTCCTTCTGAGGGTTGGAACATGAGGGTCCCTGAAGCACTGACTAGTGTCAGTCTGCTGTGAGGCCTGTCCCTTCTTGTCCTCAACCTATGCTCGGGCCTCGAAACCTCTTTTAACCCTAGCTTCTCGTCAGCTCACCTAGTTAGCAGCTTTAATAAAGCTGAGAGCAGAAGCCTGCTGGCTAATTATAATGCTGTGTTAAACATCCTTGTTTGTGGTAGACTTTCCGTGTGTCAGCAGGCTTGTCCACTTACTCTAGGAAAGGAAAACAGGACCATGAGGAGGCTATTTCTGGCAACTGGCCCGTGGAGTGGGTTACTTTCCTTTTTTGATTTCATCTCAGTTGCTACCCTCTGTTCTGCCCATTGTGCAGAGAGTTGGGAGAACCATAGAGTTACAGAAGGCTCTGTAGGCGCCTTCAAGAGCATTTAATAATAGCTGGCCCATTAGGAAATGGTGTGGGTGTGTGAAATGACGGGCACAAGGCCTCCAGTGGGTTAGGGGCAAAATGCAGACAGCACTGACCCTGACTAATTTAGTCCCTGCTCACTAGCTCACCGGGTGATGTTTGTGCAGTCTTCTCTCTACTGGCCCCTACTGCCATTTCCTCCTTACCTGCAGGGCCTCAAAACTGTCAGTACACTAAGGAGGCAACCAGACCTGGGGACTCAGCCCATCCTTCCTTTCCGGGGAGGCCCGTGTTTCTGATAGTCTGGGGTCCTCCTGGAGAGCCACACTGAGTAATCCTCTACTAATTCTTCCCCCTCCTATGGCCAACCAGCACACCTCAGGCTGTGAAGGGTATAATAAAATTATTTTTATTGCATTTTGTGCAGACAGGAGTCTAAAAAATACAGTAAAAGCTGTAAAGCATTAAATGGGAGCATTCAACAGTAAAGGAAAACCAACCCTCTCCTTTTCATATTGGCACAAAAAAACACAAGGTCAGTACTGAGGCAGAATGCAGAATACTGAAACACCTTAAATTAAAGGCAGGCCTAATAATAGTAATAAATACTCTTGATTTGGTTTGCAATCTCTCCTATTTACAAGGGTTTTCAACTTCATTGCATTGCCCTGCACGTAGATCGTCTGAAAACAAAAGCAACGCTAGTTATCGCTACAAGGCTATTGAAATATTGCACTCAGAATAAAAGTCACTTGGACATGAAACATCTAGCTACAATGATTATAAAGATAATTTGATGAATGACATGACATTCATAACAAATATTGCACATGTAGCACAGAAAACTTGAGTTTTTGTTGTGGGATGTTTGTTTTCATTCATGGAAACTGCTCTTGCCAACCTGACAGTCTGGGCCCAGATAATGCAGCTTTGGTTCCCTAATTGGTGTTGATACAACCCCTCCCCCTTCTGCCCAGCCCACCACTTCAGCCCTGCTGCTCAGGCCTTAACAAGGCTAGACCAAGTTGTGATTCTCAGAGGTCTTGCTTGTGGAGCGAGGAAGGGGGCAGGGGAGCTGGTGTCTACCATCTCCAACTTTCTGATTACTGCCTGGGAGAGTATACAGCTCCCTCATCAAGTCTCAGATGGGTCTTGGCCTGTCAGACATCCAGACCTGCTTCCAGCCGCACCTGACCCAGTCAGCCTGGCACCTGCTCCAGTTCTTTGCCTACGCTCAAAGGAAAGGACGTGGTGAGGTCAGGAGTACCTGGTAGCCCCAGCTCTGGGAGCTGGGCCGGATGTCTAACTAGGTGTGAAGGTCAGGGCCTGGTGCTGGAGGTACTGAACCCAGTCAGTCCCAGAGGGCACCAGAAGGGGCATGCAGTGCCTGTCCCCCTTAGAAATGTGCCCTGGGAGAAGGGAACCCGGCCAGTGCGCCTTCTCAACAGAGCAGAAGTGCCAAGGACTGCAGCTGGAGTAGCCAAAGGCCTTGAGTCCTGGATGGAGGAGGGCAGACAGGCTCTAAGACAAAGCACACCGGACTGCAGCTCAGCTCGAGGCCGCTGCTGAACAGCGAGGCCTGCCCTGGGACGCACAGAAAGGCGGCTAGGTCCCGGAGGCTGGAGTTGCCGAATGGAATGGGGGTTGGGGGCGGACTTCAGGGGCAGCGCTGGGACCTCTCCGGTGGATGCACACCTACACCGAAATCGCCCCCTCCTCCCTCACCAGTCCCAGAAAGAAAACTCCGGGCAGGGAACGTCCTCCAGCTCCCAGATTTGTCTTTGGCGAGGAGCCATGGGATAGGGGGAGCAGCCGACTGAGGAGAGGCGCCTGCTCCCGGCGAAGGCACCGGGACGGGGCTTCCTGGGTGGGGCGCAGCCTCTCCTTCGCCCTGAGAGGCACCCCCTCCCCCACTCCTGGCCCCCGCTTGCATAAAAGCCGAGAAGAGACTGCACGCGTCTCTGCAGCCGCAGTGGAAGCTCACGTCCGCTGGGAGGCGAATCCTAGGAAAGCTGGACGCTCGTCTCACCTCCTCCCCGAGAAGAACCAGAGGGAAGGATCGGAAGCCAGGGGCGCGCGGAAAGGGCGAGGCGAGAGCGGGGTGTGGAGGGGCCGGGACCAGCACTCCCGCCTGGGCCTGAAGCACTTTTGCTCGCGAACGCTCGGCTTCCAGGAAAATCCAGCCCCCGAGGCCGCCGCGCCGCCGCCGCCGCCGGGCAGCCCGGCAGGGGAGCGCGACAGTGGCGAGGAGTCCGCTGCGCTCCTAGTCACAAGAAGATGGGGACGTTAAAAACACACGCGATGTCTCTGTACACTATGTATAGGCTCGGCGGCCCGCGCGGGGGCTCCGCCGGGAGGGGCGGCGGCGAAGGCCGAGCGTGGCCACCCCGCCCCGCGCGCGCCCGAGCCAGGAGCTGTGCCGGCGGAGGACCGAGCAGGACCGACCCGGCATGGCGCGGGAAAGGAGGGCCACGCGGACGGACGGGGGTCCTCCCAGCCCCAGCTCCTCGGCGTGCCTCCTCCCGACCTGATGGCAGCGTCTCCCCCTTCGGGGGCCGGGCCCGGCTCGGGAAGAGGGCAGCGCAGCTGGGGAGGCGGAGCGGCGCGCCTGCCGGGCTCTGCGCTCCACTTGGAGGCGGCCCCTCCGCGTCAGCCCCGACGGACATGGCCCTCGGGCTGCAGGCGGCGGGGAGAGGGCCAGGGCGCGGGCACAGGGGCTTATGTAAACGGTGACGGTGGCGGGGGGGGCGCGGCGAGGGCTCCGGGCCGCGGGCCGGGCGCGCTCGGCCCGGGTGGCAAGTGCCGGTTCTCAGGAGTAGATAGTGATGACCTCGCGGCCGCCGCCGCGGACCAGCATCACCCGGTCCAGGTGCTCGGTGAGAACCTCAAGGAACTCCATGTCTGAGAGCCGGTCAAGGAGAAAGACCCGACCCCTCGCCTCCGCCTCCGGGTGGAACTGGGCACCTCGGGCCTCCGCCCCGACCGAGGCGCTGATCCTGAAGCGGGACCAGCTGAGTGTTCCGTCCCAGGGCCAGAACCCAGGTTCCCTGACGTCCACCTCCCTCTTCCCCCCAATTTAAAGTCCAGGATACAATTTTCATCGCCGTTGCGGTTGCGGGGAGGCCCAGGCATGTTGAGCAACACAAGCTTGGCATCCCGGGACTTCTTCACAATGACCTCGTTCAGCCGCACGGCCGTGTGCATGCGCCGCACGTTGGACTGGTTCCTGCGGGAGGAGGTGGGAGGAGGGCACCCTGAGCCTGAAGAAGGGAGCTGGATCCAGGCCACTGGGCTATTGGGCCCCGGTTCTTGCAACTAGGAACCACCAACCCCAGACCCCTCCAACCTGGGCTCTTCAGAGAGCCAGGAGGTCAGGGCCATGAGTTGAGGGGTCCTGACATAGTGAGGAGAGTAGGGATTCTGGCCAACCCAGCAAAGAGAATAAAAAATTCTGAAGCACTTACAAGTTCTCCCACTCCCTTCAGGAAACAAGAGAAGCAAAGAGGAAGAAAAGAGAGGGTCAGACAAAGCAGGGGAGCCTAGGGACTTGACCACCATCACCCAGCCTTCTGCACCCTGGTCCTGCTCACCCAGCCTTCACCTTTCCACTGTCCTCGCCCTGCGAGTTCTGACCCTTAGCAGTCAGGCCCCACCCCCGAGTCCTCAGATGGGGAAACCAAGACAAGGTGTGGGCTGGGTCTTCCAACTGCCAGCCCAGGACCCATTCTGCATTCTGCTCTGCCCTGTAGATTCACCCCAGACTCCATCCCTTAGCCCCCAGGCTCGTACGGCTTCATGCTGAAGAAGTCCTTGATGCCCTCTGAGGAGACAGGACTGGGGCCCTTATTCTTCTCTGCCCCGGACTTGTCCTTGGTCCAGGTGAGATGCACCTTATCGGGATCTGCCTCTCCCTCCCCCTCAGGCTCCTCCCCCGGGGATGGTGAGCTGCTGGGGCAGCTGGGAGCACTCTGGTCATGGATCAGCTGCACCTGGGGGATGAACAAAGGGATAGCACATGACTCCTTTGGAGGCCAAAGGTCCTGCTCCTCCTGGATGGGGCCAAACCACCCCAGTTGCACACCTCCTCTTCCGGCTTCTCCTCACTGTCACCAGCTGTCTCCTCTGGGACGTTGAGGCGGAGCCGAGTGTTGGCTGGATTCTTTCTCCGAATTGAGCCACGGGATTCATCTGTGATACTCTGGATCTAGGGAGCAACAAAGGTTGGTGCCAGCTCTGCTGTGAGTTACCACCACCCATGCCCTGCAAAGAGCTACCACCAGAGTTCAGGCAGGGTGCATGCTTTCAGGAACTGTACCAGCGTGTATCAGGGTGTACTGCCCACTGTCCTGCCATTGCAACTCCTCTCCAGAGCCCCTGACCTCCCCAACACCCAGCAACTAAAGGGTTAACACCTGGGCCTGCAGGGCTCCACCACAGCACTGTGGTCAGTGTCAGCTCTGATTGGTCAGTGCATGTGTACAATTTTTACTATCACCCCTGATTAACATTCTTGGGGGTTCATCCTTCCCAGCTCAAGTGAGTACCCATCACTCATTCCCCTGATTATCCTTCAACCACTATCTGAGAAATATATTATCCACACCTGGAGACCCATCAACCGTGGTCTGTCATCCTGGGTTATAGGATCTGCCACCCATTCCCCAGGCAATCTGTCACCCACCGCTGAGAGCTTTCCTGTCTCCAGCTCCTGGGTACCATCTTTCATTTCCCCAAGGATCCTACTCCTCCCTGGGGTGGGACTAGTGGCCCCACATTACCCTCACCAGGAGATCTTACACCCACACCCCGTACAAGCTATCATCATTACCCCTGCAAACCCAACCACCACACTCTAAATATCCATCTGTTACCCGCTCTCTGAGGGGCTATCACATGATCCCTCACACTGGCAGCCTGTCCACCATCCATATTTAGGATCCACTATTCTCCCATAGGCCCCAGAAGTCACATACAGAGAGCTAAGTCTGGCACCCATGCCACAGCCCTCTACATCTTGGCTGAATGGCTTGGTAGGTGCAGCTGCAGTGTGTGATGGGAGGAATAAGGGTGATGAGTAATGCTCTAGGGGAAGCATGCCAGCCCTGAGCCATTCCAGACTTGTGCAGACCCAGAGCTGGCAGCAGCTTGAGGCTCTGAGAGCCCAGCCAGGGCCACCTTACCTCCCGCTCCCGCTCGTTCTTGGTTAAATGCATCTGTTTGAGGATCTGGGAACGCTGCTCCATCACCAAAGTCTTCTCGTAGGTGTAAGCGGAGATGTCGCTCTCATGCTGTGGGCAGGCAGGGTGGGGGCGGGGTGGTGAGGGAAAAAAGCATGAGCTATAAACCCAGGTACAAGGCCAAGGGACGGGAGGCAGGCTCCCTTCCAGCTTGGAGCTTCCCTATCAAATGACCTAATTTAATCAACAGTTGTGGGAGGCAAGCGCAATGCTCTTTGAAGACAATGCAGCTCATTCCCTCCTCAGTCCAGCACAGGAGCAGGCATGTGAACTGGTGAATGAATGAATGAATGAATGAATGAATGAATGAATGAATGAATGAATTACCCAGGTGAATGGAAAGGGGAAAGAAATTAAAAAGGAACAAAGGGATGAATGGATACACACATGAATGAATGGATGGGTCAGTGAGTAAATGAATACATTAATGAATATATGGGTAGATTAATGAATACGCAGAAGGATGTGTAGGTAGATAAATAAACTGAGAAGGGATGGATGAGAGGCTGTATAGTGTAATCCTAGAGCCAGCCTGCCTCGGTTCAAATCCTGGTTCTGCCACTTAGTAAGCATTGTTGGGCAAATTACGTAACCTTTCTTTGCCTTGACTCCCTAATCTATAAAATGGAAATGCTGATGATTGTATCTGTTTCATTGGTTGCTATGAGAACCAATACATGTAAAGTACATAGAACAGTGCCTTACATATCATGAGCACTATTAGACATGGCCTTTCTTTCTTTCTTTCTTTCTTTCTTTCTTTCTTTCTTTCTTTCTTTCCTGTTAATCCTCACCTGAGAATATTTTTCCATTTTTTGTTTGTTTGTTTGTTTTTTAGAGTGGAAGGGACAGGGAGAGAAACATCAGTGTCAGAGAGACACATCAATTGGTTGCCTCCCATACTCGCCTGACTGGGCCCAGGGATTGAGCCTGCAAATGAAGGTACATGCTCTTAACCAGAATCCAACCCATGACCCTTCATCCACTCTATCCACCGAGTCAAACCAGCTTGGGTGACATGGATATACATATATATATATTAATTATTGATTTCAGATAGGAAGAGAGGGAGAAAGAGATAGAAACACCAATGATGAGAATCATTGATCGGCTGCCTCCTGCACGCCCCCTACTGGAGAACGAGCCCACAGCCTGGGCATGTGCCCTTGGCTGGAATCGAAACTGAGACCCTTCAGTACTCAGGTCAGCGTTCTATCCACTGAGCCAAACTGGTTAGAGCTAACATGGATATTCATATAAAGAAGAGAAAGAGAGGAAGGGAAGGAGGGAGGAGGGAGGGACTCTTGGATGAATATGTGAGAGGTTAAGAAGTAGATGTGGGGAAGGAATCCAGCATCATGATTGTTGTTGGAATTGCCCTACTGGGGCTGGGGCCAAGAGGAAGGAGGGCCCAGTGGGTGGGTCTCCAAAACTTTAGGGGTAACTCCTCGGGACTCACCATTTCCACCACCTCGACCTCCGCAGTGATACGTAAATGGTACAGGAATGTGGTCAGGTCCTTCTTCATCTGGATGCTATTGTCATCCATCTGGGCCACAGTGAAGATACGCATCTTGCACTTCCGCCAGACCTGGGGGGTGAAGGGGACCCAGAAAGGTCCAGTCCAGACGTAGTGAGGAGACCCAGGGCCAGAATTAGAGAGGACCCTGTCCTCACCCTTCCCACCCACCTTGCCACACAGACATGCAGACCCGAATCGTTAGCTCAGCGACCACTCCCTACAAAAAGCCCTGCTTAGGTGTAGGTCCCCCATTGCAGTATCGCTTGCTTGGGTTAAGCATTGCTCTCCTTTATAATGCAAGGGAGACAGTCGGTTCCTAACATCTCAGAACGAAGGAAGTGATCATATCCCTTCCCAGGAGCTCCCACGGAGCCAGCCCTGGCCAGAGGGCCCGAGCCTCGCCGACAGACGTACACACGTGCACTAGGACACGCACCCATGCTCACCTTGTGGTGCCGCAGCAGGAAGGGCAGCAGCATGAGCATGCCACCGTCGTGCACAATCCACCAGACGTCGATGCTGCCCTCTGAGAAGCGCTCGGGGTTCCCGGGGAACATGGAAACGTTCTTGGTGACCAACAAGGCCAGGTGGCCAGCTGTGGTTTCTCGGACCAGCTCTGGGGGAGGCCAAGGAGAGGGCCAGATGGGAAACAGTGACCCTGGTCCCATCCTGCACCACAGGCAGCCACAGGGGCTCCCAGCACCCAGCACCCCGCCCCACCCCCTCCACCTTGGCCTTGAGCTGAGTAGTCAGAAAACCAGCAACTACCGGGGCCTCATTGCTTACTTGCTGTTTGAATTTGGGAAAACCTCTCAACCTCTCTGGGCCTCAGTTTCCCCAGCTGCCCTTTCTGATTATTAAGACCTCTACCATGCCTGGCCTCATTTAATCCTCCCAACTACCTTGTAGCTATGATCTACCTATAAAGGAGACAGAACAGCCTGGAGTTAAGAGTGCGGTCTCTTGGTTTACCAGCTGTGTGACCCGGAGCAAACTCCATAATCCCTCTGTGCCTCAGGTTCACACCCCACAAATGGAGATAGCAGTGCCCTGCCCTCATGGGACTGCTGGGAGAATTAGACTCAGAGAAAGCCTCAGCTTGCCTCGCACACAGAACTCAGTCTATAAATGTCAGTTACTATATTCCTGTGAGCGAGGACCCTGATGCTCAGAGAGGGTGAGTTACTTGTGAACAATCACACAGCCAGGAAGGACCAGAAGTGAGATTTAGGCCCGGGCCCCTGTGGCTTCAAAGCTGTAACTCTCACCACTGCCCCGCACTGACTTCCTCCTTCACACCTGAGTCCCCAGCACCCAGCACAGTACCCAGCACTTTGCCAGCTGTGAACACTGTCCCCAGATATGCAGAACCCACATCTGTCACACCTGGAAAACGACCCCCAAAGAAGGAGAGAGAACCCACAGCCTCCCACCCAGCCCACCACTGCCCACCCTCCTGCCTTACCAATGAAGTTCCTCCACGTCTGATGATCTTCCTTCTGCCGCCAGTTTCGGGGCCAGCCCACCAGCACGGTGTTGTGCTGCAGCCCCCCGAGGCCCCCGGACTGAATCAGATGGGACACACCATCACGCAGATTGGAGGAAATCACAACCTGGCAGAAGCCTTTCACTTTCTCTGCCTCCATCAGACGCCGGATGGACTGGGGGTGGGGAGGGGAGATCAGCTAAGGACCAGCCTCAGGCCTCCCTGGCCCGCCCCGCTCCTTGCAGCCTCCCTTCCTCCATGGTCCCCACTTTCTGCAGCTCAGCTCTGAGAACGTCAGCTCTGGCGCCAGCGTTGTGTGTGGCTCCCCATCACCTATGGCCCCCATTCCCTGTTGACCAGTCAAAGCTCTTCATGGTGGAACCCCACACCTCCCACCACCCAGCCATTGCTCATACCTCTCAAAGCTGCAGCCCTCGCCATTGTCCTGCACTGACTTCCTCCCAGGGCTCTGAGCCCTGCAGGAGTCAAGACTGCTAGCTCTCCACCACCACCCGGACCCCTCCCCACTGCCTGGCCCAAGTCAAATGTCACTTTCTTCAGGTACCACTTTCCCCCCCACAACGCCCCGCCCCAGACCAGAGTGAAACTCTGCATGGCCCTCTGCACGGCCAGTTTGTTTAACAATGTTTTAAAGTTAGCATAATGATATGCATTTTAAATGCACATTCAATCTGCACTGTGAGGAAAGTTTTATGACACTCATTTTACAAATGAGGAAATCGAGGCTTAGAGAAATTAAGACTTGCTTCAGGCCATACAGCTAACAGATGCTATCATAGGCGCTCAACTCCAGAGGTCTGACCCCATCTGCTGCCCTACTGTCAAACAGAAAGGCTTCAATTCCTGCCTCTGCCATCTCCTGCTGTGTGACCGCGGGGAAATTGCCTAACCACCATGAGTCTCAGTTTTCTCATCTATCAAATGGGGACTGTGACAGCGACCTCATTTAGGATTAAGGAGTCTGACATGGCGTGATGGGGGTATACTGCCTGACAAAAATGTAAACACTCAGCATTTTCTGTTCCTCTTGCTATTAGCTCTAGCATAGCACCTGTCACATCAGATGTGCCTCTGTGAATGTTCCATCATCCTCACCAGCCTATGATCACCCTGAGGGCTGGGGTTTGGCCTTGTACACCTCCATCTCCCGTGTGCCTAGCCCAGTGTCTAGTGCACAGCACATGCTCACTTGATAAAGGTGACCAGTGGGAGCCTTCAGCTCTGGACCGACAGTTTGATGTGAATGGCCCGGAGAGGGAGAAACAGCCACTATCACAAGTCATCAGGTCATCAGGGTTGCCCCTCCCCAGCTCACCTGGCCTCCTGCAGGCTCCCTTTGCTCTCTGGTCACAGCCCAAGGGGAGAGAGGCCTGGATCACAAACAGGACCCACTTCCTCTGCTGCCCACCAGGTTCTGACATTTAGTGCCTCGTAATGCCCCAGCCCACACCTGGCTCTGTAAGCTGCTCCGTGGGCATAGACCAGTGGGTGGGGGACAAGAGCAAATAGCATGGGGACAAGAGCAAGCAGCGTGGAGCCAGGGACCCAGGTTCAAATCCTGCCTGTGCTTGCAGCCAGCTTTGTGACTTTCAGCAAGTTGCTTTCCTTCTGTCCATCATGGATACTCATCCTGCTGACTCCACTCCGTAAGGGGATAGGAAGAATCCATGGATGTGAAAACACTTTGGAATGTTTAACTTCAGCAGGAAGAAGTCTGGAGTAGCAGTCCAGCAGTTCTAATTTTTCTGTCTTTAGACAAGTGATCTGCCTTCTCAACGCCTCAGTTTCCTCATCCATAAAATGGGCCCTTTTGGCTCGGATGGTCTTTGGTTCCGTGAGTTGGATTCTAAGGGACTCACACCCTGAGCCCTTAGACCCCTCTTCTAAGAAAGAGGACAGCAAAGTCTGAGCCCCCACTGATCCCAAAGTGCGAGGAAAGAAAGCGTGAAGGAGCAAGGACTGTCTTCCTGGGTGCCCTGCCCTTCCTCCCTCCTCACCAGGGCCTCTGCTCACCTCCTCTGCCCGCTGGGCCTGTGGGTGGTTGTCCAAAAAGGTGCCCTCAAGGACAGAGCCCACAATGGTCAGGCCTTTCCCTGCCTTGAGCTGGGAGGTCAGTGAGAGCAGCTGTGGGTGTACCACATTCTGGTCTTGGTCCACACGCACTAGCACCAGCAGCTGTGGCCTAAAGAAGATGCAAGGTCATAGGATCCATCCACCACCCACCCAGCACCACCCACCCTACACCCATACACCAGTGAGTTCACTAACCATCTGTCCTCTGTACCCCCATCATTTCCTCACCTATATCCCCACCACCCACCCATCCATCCATTCCCCACCCATCCATCTCTCCACCTACCTCACTCATCCCTATATCCATTCAACTACCCTCCCATCTATTTTATCTTTCAGTCATCCATCATCCACTTACATCCAAATTAATTTACATATACATGCATTATTCACTTACTTACCCACACATACTACCACCATTCATTCACAAATCTACCTATGCACTCAACCACTGACATATATATATATATATATATATTTATCCAACTACGTATTTACCCACCTATTGATCCGTTCATTTATTTATTCCTTTTAGCTGTCTCATCCATCCAACCACCATGAGTTTAATAGCATTCTCTAAGAATCTACTCTGGCTAGACCCTTTGCGAAGCATTTGAGAACTCAGACAAATAGTGCAAAGGTCTGGTCTATGGGAGCCCCGGCTTAGTAGACATCGTCAAGGACAAGCCAATAGTGTCAGGGCACAGTGCAGAGTCCCAGGCTTTGCTCTTGGCAAAGGAAGCTGAAGGTGTGAGCACTGTGGGCTGCAGCGGGCGGGAAGGTGCCAGCTCCAGCTCTGCCTTCCATGGCCTCAGACCTCTCTGGTCCCTGACTTTCACATGAACAAAATGGAGATATTGTTATGAATCTAGAGGTTTCCAAATGCCCTATCACACTCCAAGTGGATAGTTCCTCCTCTCACAAAGCAAATGCTACATGATGTTATGTTCAGCTGCCTCTGGATGTGCCTTCTCCGTGGAACTGTGAGCTCACTGTGTCCCCAGAGACCTGAAGAGGGCTTGGCACATAGCATGCATTCATACATTTTAAAAAATAACAGTGGAATAAATGAATAGATGAATGAGTGGATGCATAGATGGTCAGGAGGCCGGCATGGGAGTCGGTTTTGGAGAACAAACGTCTGGAACTTGGCCCAGCCTTGGTGCTGTAGGTGGGAAGGTTTCAGACGAGGCGGAGCTGGGGAGAAGTCGAGGACACACCCTCGTGCTGAGAACACCACTCAGCAGAACAAAGCAGGTGAGGCAGGTCAGGGCCTGCTCCCTTCCTGTCCCTCCCTTGAGCCTTCACACCTGTGCTCCCACCACTCACCTCCAGTTCTTGGTGTGTGGGGGCCCTTCCTCCAGGCGTAAGAGGGCATAGCGAGCAGCGCTGAGAGACAGGCCTCGGATCCCATCTCCCCACTCCTTCTCTGCCCTGGAAGCCAGGGAGTGTCAGTGTCAGGGGAAACAGTCCACTCTGAAGTGGTCAGTCCCCAGGGCAGAGTCTTCTATCACAGGCTCAGAAAGGACATGCATGTCGCTCCTGCCACCTCCATTTCTCAAAGCCTCGGCCTCTCCTTCTGCTCTTGTCCCCTATTTCCCAACCCCACCCCATGCCACCCCTCTTCCACTCAACCCCCCAACCCAGCCCAGCCCCCAACATCCCATCGCCAGCACTTCTACCCCTCCTCACCCCTCTCGTCCCTCGTCTCTCCCAGACCTCCCCTCCCCCTGCACTTACCCACGGTACTCGATATACTTGTAGATGAGCCCAGCAATGAGCATGGCCACCAGGGCATAATACCAGGAGCAGATGAACATGAGGGCCAGGCAGAGGCTCATGCCCAGGAAGGAGAGTGTCCTAGGCAATGGGAGAGAAACCCGGCCTCTGAGCTCTGGCAGGGCAATCACTGGAGCCAAGACTCAAACAGCAAGACTCACAAGGGACAGGGCCTGGGCAGGACCTGGAGACTATGCCCAAGTCTAGAGGAACTCACACCATCATCCCCATGAGCACCACAGGGCTATGGGTCCTTCTGCATGAGTGAGCAGCCACAGACAAGGCACCAGCCCATGCCCCACCCAACTCCTGAGTCACCCCTCCCTGTCCCAGAGCCTTAGCTTCGGCCAGAGCCCATCGACAGATGTGCTCTGGGGCAGGTTTCTCTGGGGAAGAGTTGGAGGCAGGACCTCCCAGGAAGGGTGTGTCCCTAGGAAGAGGCATTGGCAGAGCAGGAGCACTGAGCCAGGAGTCAGGCAACCTGGCTTCCAGTCCAGATATGCCACAGCCTTGCTGAGGCGCCTTGGGCCAGCCCCTTCTCTTGTTTAAGCCCCTGTTTCCTTTTGGTAGAAAAAGCATGACACTCCTGCCCTGTCTGTCCATGGGCCTCTTGTGAGGACAAAGGGCCTTAAAGTAAAATGATCAGAACCCCAGGCTGCTCACAAGGACCATCTTCTGTGCACCAAGCACTGCACTGTTCCCAAGGGGCCTGGGTGATGGGAACAGCCGTTATCCCATTCCACAGCTCAGGAAACTGAGGTTTCCTCATCCGGATGGTAAGCTGGTGAGCAGGATGCACAGGACAGGGTTGCAGCAGAGACCACTATGACTGTGTTACATTATCATCTGTGAGTAAGAGGACGCCCTCTCTACGACCTTTCTCATGCTAGTTGGGCTGCTTAGACCTGGAGGGGATGGGCTCGGGCGAATAGGATGGAGATGAGAGGGGTTTCCGTGGGGTGCGCAGGGGGAACGAGGCACCCACCAGTGGTAATATCGAAAGCGTGGTCTCCAGTTGGGCGTCCTCAGCAGCGTCTGTACCGCACAGGCCAGGTTCACGAACATGTAGCACATCAGGAAGAACCTGGAACAGAGAAAGGCCCAGAGACAGACATTCAAGGAGGGGCAGAAAGAGAAAGAGAAGGGAAGAGAGGGAGAAAGGGCGAAGGAAATCGGGAGGTGTCTGCATCATGTTCTGGTGCTTCAGAAGGGGTTCAGAGGCTAAATCCCATTACAACACACCCTGCTGCATGCGGGGGCGAATCTCTATGGAACAAAAGACGGGCTTCTATGACAGGGGAACCTGCTGGGGTTGTTAACACATCTGGGTGGGCTGCTCAGGGTCACAGCTGCTGGATCCAGGTAGAGAGACCCCAGAGCTGGTGGGGAGGGCAAGAGGCCAGCACGCACATAGAGAGGATGGGGGCGACCTCATCGAGGGACGCAATGAGGATGCCGATCTCGCAGATGCAGGCGGTCAGGAGCAAGGCCCATGTCGGCTCTCCGTTAGCTTTGCCATGGCCAAAGACCTGAGGACAGAGTAACCGTCATGGGAGCCTGAGACCTTAAGAACTTCTTGTGTCTCCTCCAGTCTTGGGGGCCAGTTCAGTAGAGGCGGAATCCCCTAATCAGTAAGGAGGTAGGGACAGGATGCTGTATGCAACAGCCAAGGGAATACCGGGCTTCTGCTATATCTTACCCACACTGACATTGTACCCAAGTGCAATGAAGTTCAAATGCTCCCTTAAGGGGAGAAAAACAGATGGGAGAAGAACTACAGGAGGCCAGCAAGAGGCCACGACTGTGTGCGCCATAAATCTCTTTTTTAGCATCATGGAGAGAGCTGCCCCTTTCTTGCCCTTTGGCTGCCTCCTTGAGTCCCTGCCTAATCACTAGGCCAAAGGAGGGCCATTTATTTCTCCCCGAAGAGCAGACAACTCTGTCCAAAAAGATGGCATTGACCATGGGCCAACTCCCGAATAAGGCACAAGCATTCTTCTTCGTGGCAGCACAGAGCAGGAGGGCCCCAGAAGGCAGTTCAAGGCTTGCTGTGGCCCTGGCTCACCGTGTAGCCTCCCTGGATAGAGGTCTGGCCAGCTGGTATAGGGAGGGACTGTTCTCTCCACACTCGGCCCCCCACTGACCTGCAGGAAGGGCACTATGCCATCACGAGAGATGGCCTGCAGCAGGCGGGGGGCCCCTGTGAGGCTCTGCAGCCCAGCGCCACAGGTGGAGAAGAAGGATCCGATGACAATGACCCAGGGGGAGGGCCAGGCCAGTGTGCCCACCACCAGGTTGCCACTCACAGCTTCACCAAACCTGGAACGAAGCAGCAAAGGGACAGGAGGTACTGGGTGAGTGGTGTCACCTGGATTTCCAGGCCATGTCTCCCACACCAACTTCAGAACCAACTCTGTGCCCACCACAGAGCTGGGCTCAGTAGAGGCAAAGGGAGAGGCAAAGCCCCTAATGTCCTGCTTACCTTCTGCCTGCACGACCTTGGGCAAGTCACTTTACCTCTCCTTGCCTCACTTTCCTCACCTCGTAAGACAAGAATCATTATAAACCCATCTCACACAGCAGGGGAGAGGACAGGAAGAGACAACACACGTAAAATGCTTAGCACAGTGCCTGGAACAAGGTAGCGATAACGATTCCAGTAAAGGTGGTCAGTTGTGAAATTTTATGTTATCCTGGGCAAATCTCTTAACCTGTTAGAACCTCTCCAACTGAAAAATGGGGATTCTAGCCTCATCATCTGGTGATGGTATGTGATGTGAGAATCAAAGAAAAGCATTTTCTAACAATGATTTTGTCTAAAAATGGAAGACGCTGCCTCCGTAGGCACACAGCCTGTCCCTGAGATGGGCAAGCAGAGGTGTGCTCAGACGGGCCACTGCTGGAGGACTTCAAGGATCCGGTGAGGGTTATACTGATGACCTGCTGAGACCTTGCAATCTGTGGGAGGTGTCCAATTAAATAAAATAAGTGGGGGTTAAGCTGCCCTAAATGCTAACAGGTGTAATATGTGCAAATCGTCCATTTGGCCAGGTACCTCCTCTACTTAAAAGCCTCCAGAGTTTCCTCCATTTTTTGTAAAATAAAGCTCCAATTTACTGGTACCGAAAACCAGGCCTCCAGGTCTGGGTCCATCAGAAGTCTCCAGCCTCAGTCCCCCATTCCCCACCTTACGGAAGCCAGGATGGGAATGCAGAAACTGGCTTCCGGGGGTAGGGCTGCCTCCAGCCCGCCTGCTGTGTATGCACCCGCCCTTCAGAAGGGTATGTTCCTGAAGCTCTAACTGCTCACAGCCACAGGCCCCGAGTGTGCAAACATGCGCTCATACACACATGCAGCTGTTTCTCTCCTCCACCTTTATTCGTGCTGATCTCCCTGCCTGGAATGCCTCCCCGCCACCCACCCACCCCCCTCCCCGCAGTCATCTAAGTAATCTCTGCTCGACATTTAAAGTGGGAAGGATAAATGAGAAAATGTGCGTAAGGCATTTCTAGAATCACCTCCTCCTCCCGCCCTCTGAGGACTGGATCGCAGCCCCAGAGCTGTGTGCTTTACCTTCTCACCACCCCTACTCTCTGCACCCCAAGTCTGTTGCAAGTTAGCTGCCATCCCCAAAGAGCTCCTTCAGGGCGAAAATCCTGGGTTATTTACCTCTGTTACCTCCGGAACCCTGGACAAGTTCCAACACATAGACATCCAGGAAACATTAAATCAGCGGTTCTCAACCTGGGGGTTGCGACCCCTTTGGCAGTCGAACGACCCTTTCACAGGGGTCACCTAAGACCATCCTGCATATCAGATATTTACATTATGATTCATAACAGTAGCAACATTACAGTTATGAAGTAGCAACGAAAATAATTTTATGGTTGGGTCACACCATGAGGAACTGTATTAAAGGGTCAGATGGTTGAGAACCACTGCCTTAAATGAATTAATAGATATTAAAGAAAAAGAAAAGGAAAGTGTCATTATCCTAAAGGAAATGAGGCACCATTCAAGCTCCTTGAGCTGGACTGACATGAGAAAGATAAAATACAGCGTAAGTAGGCCAGCAATTGCCCTTGACCTCCCTCCCACAAGGCCCTTTGCATAGGTTCAGTACCCCTATCAGGTCTGTTTCCCAGAACTGGGCCCCTGTGCCACCCCCCGGAGCAGGAGCAGGTCCTGATTCCCTTACTTACTTGTCCCGAAGGACGACCCCCTCAATGCAAGCTCCAAACAGGACAACAGAGCTGATGTCTACAGCAGAGAATGAAGGAGAATTCCCAGCATGGCATCCCCCTTTGACACCACCACTCCTGAGCCAGCAGATGAAGCAGCAACTGCCCCCTCCCAGCCCTCCCTGCCCACAGTGGCCCAGCCCAGCAGCACAGGATACAGACAGCAGAGGTGGTGGCAATGGCCAGGATGGTGCCTGTAGGAATTGACTTCTGGGCATCCCGCAGGTCCCCAGAGCGATTAGAACCAGCCATGATCCCTGCAAACAGAGCAGCTAGGACAGGAACCACAGGAGACCAGACAGGCTGGGAAATTACCCCAGCCTCGGAGTCAGGAAGCCTGGGGTCTGGGCTTGGCACATGGATTTGCATGAGGACTTGGGCATGTGCTCAGCTTTCCATGGCCTTAATTCCCTTATCTGTCCCCTGGGAACTGAGTTGTGACTTCTGCCTGTGTGATGGGGGCTTTAGACTAAGAAATTCCCCCACATTGTCTTGACCATGCCCTACACATCCATTCCCAGGCACAGTCCTCCCTCTCCGAGCTCCGAGCTCCCCTTCACCTGTGACTGAGGGGAAGTAGATTCCAACCAGCAGAGTGAAGTAGGAGGTCATATCACTGAAGACATAAGGATGGTCCATGTTGATAAGGGCACCTTCAGCCAGGCCCACTGAAGGCATCCCATGCTTCTCCACAATCACCCCCTTGGTCAGGTAAGAGCTCCAGAGGTTCTCTGTCGGGGAGACAGAATGCTCAGGAAAGACCAGAAATCAGAGGGTCACAGCTTTGGGGCCCGGAAGTAGGGTGGGCAAAAGGAGGGTCAAGGTCAACCACCTCTCATTCCCCTTGGCCCTGTTTTATCTCTACTAACATTTCCTAAGCTCCTGATTTGGACGAGGCCACATGCAGGGGCTTTGCATCTGCGTCAGATTTGGTCCTTGCTCTCAAATAGCACTGTCTACTGGGGCAAAAAGACACACCTCTCTCAGGCTGATTCAACATCCCAAACTGATCTCACACCCACCCACGCCAAACCAGCTCCTTGCCTGGATCCCTTAGCTGGGTAAGTGGCACTAGCATCAATTCAGACACCTTGGCATTGCCCTCAACTGCCCCCTCTCGCCATCTCCACTTCAAACCCATCACCAACTCAGCCCATGACTCCTCCTAAATATTTCTCAAATATATCCCTTATCTCCTTTCCAGGATTCCCCCACCTTGGCACTATGGACATGTGGGACCAGTTAATTCTTGGTTATGGGGGGCTGTCCTGTAGCATCATAGGATGCTTAGCAACATGCTGAGCGCCACACATTAGATGCCCACAATAAGCCTCCAGTTGTGACCAGAACTTCTCCAGACATTGCCACACGTCTCGTTGGCGGGCAGAAGAGCCTTGGGGAGAACCACTACTCCATTCCAGACATCCCTCCATCACTCCAGGTCAGAAAACCGTCGTCTCGCACTGGACTCAGTGTGGCCTCTTCTCGGATTTCCTGCCTCTGGTATCTCCCCATTTTAGCCCATCCACATTAGCAGCCAGTGAACCTTCAGAAATGACAAGGTGGCCATGTCCCTCACTTACTCCAAACCATTTGGTGGCTCTTCACTGCCCTCAGGACACAGTCCAAACTCTGCAACATAGCTTCCAAGACCCACCACAGTCTGGCTCATGCTGGCTTCTCCGACATCATTTCTTGCCCCTCCTTCTTTTTCACTTTATGTCCCAGTTATTCCAAATTACTTGTGGTTGGAAGGACACAATATGCCCTTCTGTGTCTGCATGCTTTTAGGCAAGCTGTTCTTCTGCCTGTGATGTCTTTATTCCCCTAATATCACTGAAAATCTCTTTTTTGTCCTTCAAAAGCTTTCTCAGATGAGTCCAGGAAGCCTTATCTTACCACCTTATACATACAAGCACTCCTGCTCCTGGGAGATCTCTGTTCATGGAATGTGCATCTATGCATATTTGCTAATACATCTGTGTCTGCCTTTAGAATCCTTGAGGCCAAGGCCCATGACTCATTTATGTTGCATTCCTGGTGCTTAGCACAGTGCTAGGCACTTGGTAGGTGCTTGTTAAATTGATGACTTTCTTTTCTATTAAGTGATGGGCTACTCAAAGGCTTCTGTTAATCTCTACCCCTTCATGGGCCCTAGAACAGAACATGACCCAGAGTAGGAGATCAATTAAAACTGATTGGATTTAACTGAATCCCAAGTAGAGTCTCTTAATCCTAACTTTTGAACCCACAATCCCTGTAGCATTCCCTGGACACCACCCCTCTTCTGTCCCCCAGACCTTTGATGAGGCCACTGGCAGCTCCAGGAATGCCCTGGATCTCCGTGACGTTATTTTGGGTGAAGTACTCATCACAGGTGGCATTGAGAAAGCGAGACGAACAGAAAAGGCCCCAGAGCTGTGTGGTCACCGTCTCATTGCCTTCCCACGCCAGCTTGGCACAGACATCAAAGCCATGGTGAGAGAGAGTACGGTTCCCCAGGAGGCAGATCCTAGGGAGAGAACGAGGGGGAAGGTGGGAGAGACACAACCTTGCTCTGGCTTCACCGGCGAATTGCCAGGGGAACTCTAAAAACACAGATGCTGGGGCCTAATATCCAAGATTCTGATTTTATTGGGATGGAGCCCAGAATTTGCTTTTTTTTTTTTTTTTTCAAGCCAGCCCCCTTCCCCCACTCCCCGCCCCATAGGGATTCTAATAGCAGCCAGGGCAGCAAACCACCCTAGTGCAATGCTGTGTTTCAGCACCATGGACAGTAGTCTCCGTGTGCCGCCCTTCTGAGCTGTGGGATTTAGGGGAACCTGTCCTAGTAAAGAGGCAGGACTGCCAGAGCTCAGAGCTCCTAGACCCTCCCTTCTGTGTACTTTCCCAGGACGAAAAGGGTATTTAACATTAAGTGGTTGCCCCATTCCAGGAGCTTGTCCCCACCCATAAAATGGTTCCCCAACACAGTGCTTATCCCTCCAGAAATCATTCCACTTGGTTCTTTCTCAGTTCATCTCCACAGCAAGCATATGACTCTCATAAGGGAAAATGTGCACAACTCCAGAAATATTATCCCACTCTGAATAGACTTCCCCAAAACTAGGAGATATTTTCCCTCTCAAGGGAGATTGCTCTAAATTCACAACCACTCTGATTCGGAGAGATGGGGACAAGCAGTTGGCATAGGGTGATTGCAGGCCGTGAAACTGGGCCATGGAAGAGGAGGACGATGCCTTAGGCTCAGAGTAGCAGCACTTACGGGAAGTAGGGCGGGTCAAAGGCAGATTTGATGACCCCAGCATAGATGGCCAGGATGGAGAGGATGACACAACCCAGGAAGACAAGGGCAAACTTGTTGACATACTTGACACCCACAAATACCACAGTGGCCATACAGGTGAGCACACAGGTGCCATATACACGCATATTGTTCAACATGGCTGAGGCCTCCCCGCTGGCATCTTCTGCCTTAAAAATGGCCATAGCTGGGAAGAGGTAAGCCTGTGAGGAAGGGGCAAGGAGGTCAGACAACTAACCCAATAAGAATCAACTGAGAATCACCCCAAGAAAATAACCTAATGTGCAGTCAGGGATTTGGAGA
Source organism: Murina feae (assembly GCA_004026665.1). Taxonomy (NCBI): domain Eukaryota; kingdom Metazoa; phylum Chordata; class Mammalia; order Chiroptera; family Vespertilionidae; genus Murina; species Murina feae. The sequence continues at coordinate 94,794 of PVJC01000301.1, forward strand.
AAAGATTCCAGTCACAGCAATTTACAGTAGTGCAAGACTAGAATGACATCCACTGAGAAGGGAATGGTTAAGAAAATCATAGGCTAGCCTGCAAGGATTATTACACAGTCATTAAAACTGATATTGCAGCCCAGCTGGTGTGGCTCAGTGGTTGACCTATGAACGAGGAAGTGATGGTTCAATTCCCTGTCATGTAACATGCTCAGGTTTTGAGCTCCATTCCCAATAGGAGGCAGCAATCAATGATTCTCTCTCTTCATTTATGTTTCTGTCTCTCTCTCCCTCTCCCTTTCTCTCTGAAATCAAGTAAAAAACACATTTTTCAAACGATATTGTGAAAATGTTGGCAGTAATTTTAATTTCTATTATTTTGTGACAGGTATAAGTCTTAATGATTATATGTTGTTTTTATTATTTCTAATAGAAAGGCAGAAACAAATTAGATAGTCATCATTAGGAGATTGGGTGAATAAATTATGATATTCCCATATACACCATGGTGCTATTCAAAAGGATAAACGGATTTATATAACTAACTCAAAAAGCTATTCATGTTATATTAGATAAAAAAATCAAGTTTTACAAAATGTGTGTATGATCTCACTTTTGTAAATATATATATGTACTCATATCTAAACATATAAATACATGCAAAATAATGTATGTGTGTGTGTGTGTGTGTGTGTGTGTAGATATAGCAAAGTGTTAACAGTAATTTTGCCTGCATGGTGAAATGTGGAGAATCTTCATTTTTTTTGCACATCTGTGTTTTCTATAATTTCTCTACTAAATATTAATGTTTATATTCTTACAAAAGTTATTTTCATTTGCAAATTATATTTACAAAGAGAGTTTTGAGTTATTAAGGAAAATCTGTACAGTTATACAAAGACAGAATACAATATCACATAGAAAAAATATATACCCAAATGTTAATGATTTTCTTTGGGCAATTGTTACTTCCTTTTTTACAATCTTTGATATTTTTCTAATTTATGCAAGGGGGAGAATTGCTTTTATAATAATTTGCAAATTAGTTTTGTATAAGTCATCGTTCTCTCACAATGTGGCTCCTCAGGTCTTTTGCCCTCCATTCTGCCCCCAAACCAGAAGCTGCAACTACTTTTAGCCCTAGTTCAAGACTGTGGTAGAGTGAACAATCACTGACGTGAGGGTCAGAAAGACACAGGTTCACACCTTCCACACGTTCATATCCCTTCCTTAAATTCTCTGAGTCTTGCTTTCTTCATCTATAAAATGGGGACATCTTCTAACTCAAAGGAGAGTCAGGGATAAAATAAAATGATACATTGCAGGCCATGGGGCCTGGATAAAGTAAGAGCTTGGGAAATGTCAGCCCCACTTTCTATACACCAAGGAACCCTCTTCAGCTCCCAACCCATCCAGGAGGGGCAGGAAGAATGGAGACCAAAATCAGCAGCTGTCTCCTTTAAACACTGCCCAGCAACTGACTTCTCTTCACTACTCCTGATAGATGTCTTTACTCGACTCCCTCTTAGCCTTCTTCCCTTTTGCAATCGACTAGCCATCGGGCCTCTGTAATGAACATTCATAGGAGACTTAGCACAGCCCCTAGCACGTGGTCGGCAGCCACTAAATAGTCAACTATTGTGTGACATGACTATTACTATTTCTGCCATGATTTTACTCTTATCCACCCACCTCTGCCACTTGGTAGCTGAGTGACCTTGAGCAAGTCACTTCATTTCTTTGAGCTTCTCATTTGTAAATGGGAGTAATAATACTTAAACTTCATGAGAATTCAAGATAATGACTGTGAAGTACTTGGAACTCTGCTGAGAGCACAGTGGGTGCCTGATAAACGGCAGCTGCTCATGTTACATAATTATTGCATCTTGTCTCCCCAACTAGACCGTGAACTCTTCAAAAACAGAAGCACATCTGATTTCCCTTTGGCCTCATGGAGGGGCCCATAGGAGGTGTCCAGGGAGCATCGGTTAACTGAAAGCCTGGGGCCCCACACCTCCTCCTCGGCCCCTCTCACCAGCAGGATTTCGATGGTGCCCAGGATGTACATGGCCCCAGCAAAGGTAGTGCCCAGGTAAAAGCAGAGGCCCACGGCGCCTCCAAACTCTGGGCCCAGAGACCTGGAAATCATGTAGTAGGAGCCGCCAGCTGCAGAAAAAAATCCTAGTATCAGTGAGAGGTTCAAGAGCACTGGGCTATCGTTGGGGTGAGGAGGACTTAGGAACAGAGGTGGGAAGGTGATTGCTCTGAGCCTCATGGGCCTGACAGGCTGGAGCCCTAGGACTGGTGGGAGACCCAGCTGGCCACTCAGAATAGATTTTGCAGCACTAATTACCATGTTGCTAACTACCCCTCTAAGGAGGTCATGGCTCAGAAAATAGGATGATGTAGTAGAGGGTCTCAGGCAAAGAGAGAGCTTGCATTGCCCTGTCCAACACCATAAATTGCCTTCCCTTAATAAAATTGTCCCAGGCTACCCCACAAACATCATAGCCCAGTCCCAGTTCTGCAATATGGCCTGTCTTGGGTCCTGATAGCCCCCAAAGCCCAGGGCACTACCCTTCCTTCCAACTACCCAGGTCCCCCTTCCAACCATTCAGGTCCCATCCCCTGTAAGAAACCCCAATTACATACCAGGCACGACACCATTGGTTGCAATTGCACTCATGGAGATGGCTGTGAGCATCGTCTGTGAGGAGAGAGATCATTAGAGTGGTGGCTGGAATGGGGGCCGCAGTGGCCTGGGTGGGGGCCAAACCTTATGCCCCATAAACATTGCCAAACCCACAAGTCCTCTTCCACTGAGCTTCTCCCTGGTCCCATTCCAACTTCTACTCCTGCCAAGTCCTTCTTGTCAAGAAAAGCTCTTATTCACCATTCAATGGGCCTACCACAAGCTACAGCACCAGAGAGCTCTGGAAATCCCAGCCTGGCCTCTGACCAGCTGTCTGGCCTGAGATAAGTCACTTCACTCTCTAAGCCTCAGTTTGTTCATCTACAAAATAGGGTGCTAGCTTTAGCACTGATTACCTCACATGCAAAGGTGGCTCAAAGGTCACATGTAAAGAAACAGACATGTGATGAGAAGTAGATGTCTAGTGAATAGTTGATGTTTGAGAGGGTAGAAAGAATTCTGTTACAAACCTGTTTGTGACACATCATCCCATTTCTTGTGAGTCGGGACCTACCACAATGTTAACTAGTATGTGATTACAGGTGAACTTTATTTCTTTCTGGGCATCTATCTTTTTCATCAATGAATTGGCATTACTTGTGTAATTACACACATACACACACAAGACACATCCAGGTGAAACCTGGTTAAGAGTCATCAGGGACCAGCCTGTGAGAGGCAGGAAGGACCAGTCAGACCTAATTTACTCTCAAAGATCATATGCAGTGGTTCCTATAAAAAGCTCAGGTCTCATGCTTGCCCCCTCCCTCTCCCACCCCGGGGCCCTGCTCGGCCCGGCTGCCAGGGAGTGGGAGAAGGGAGGGTGTCACTCACACAGGAGCAGCAGAGGAGGACCATACAAAAGGACTCCATGATGCCTGCAATGCCCACCACCCAAGTGAGTCGCAGGAAGAGGATGACACCAAAGATGTTCTGCAGGCACGGTAGGTACACACCCATGAAGGTGCCCATGCGTGGGGCCTGCCAGGGAAGCCAGTGTCAGTTTCTGTAGCCCCTAATCAGTACCAAACCCACAGCCCACTCTTCCCTTTTTTCCTTCTTCCCCACTTTCTTATTCTCTCCATCTCCACCCCTTCATCCTTCTTCTCCGATTCCTCTTCCCATTTCCCAGCCTTCATGCCTGCATCACCCCTCCTTCAAACCAACCCCGCGCCCCTCCCTTCTATCTCTATCCCTCCATCTCCCTTCCCCTCTGCCCTCAAATCCTATCCCTTCATCCGAATCCTCTTTCCTTCCCCAATCTTTTCTTCCTTCCATCCGGCCTTTCTCTCTCTTTGTTCTTCCCAAGGCCCTCACCTGTACGGGCTTCTTTTTTCCACCCTCATTGTTTTCTGCTTCTTCATGCTCCCTACTTCCTTGGGGTAGGTTGGTGTAGTTGGCCAGGCCACTAAGCAGGGAGGACACCATGGGGCTGGTGTCCATCTCCTCCTGAGGAGGGAGGTTTCAGTATTAGGATGCTAGAACCTCAGGGAAAGGAGGAGGAGGAGCTGGATGAGAGGAGGCAGAGAGATATGGGGACAAGAAAGACAAACCTTGGAGGATGAGATAAGATGAAAAAGGAGGAGGGGGCAAGGAGAACAGGAAACGAGGATGATAGGATGGGGATAAAAAGTAGCAGAGGTAAAGGGAAGGAGAGGAGCTGAGAGAGGCTCAACAAAGAAGATGGGCCGACAGAAAGATGGAGAGGAGGGAGAGAGGGAAGATCTGATAAATGCGGAGATGAACTGTGGGTGGAGGCCCAACACTCCTGGCAAACCCACCTCAAACAGGGCCATGTTCTTGCCATCGTACTCCTTTCCCTTCTCCGTGTCGGTGCTGTTGATGAAGGGGCTGCTCTCCTTGGGGTTGCCATCACCTGAGAAGGCAGAGGAGTCAGTGGGCTGGCACCAACTGGTGGTCATCCATCTGCCTGGGCCAATGCAGCTGTATGGCCACTTTACCTCTCTCACCCTCGATGTGCACATGGCAAACATGGAGCTAATACTACCTCCCTTGAAGAATGTTATTGATTTATTTATTTTACAAATATTTTTTATTGATTTCGGAGAGGAAGGGAGAGGGAGAGAGAGATAGAAACATCAATGATCTGAGAGAATCATTGATCGGCTGCCTCTTGCACGTTCCACACTGGGGATGGAGCCCACAATCCAGGCATGTGCCCTGACCAGGAACTGAACCGTGACTTCCTGGTTCATAGGTCAATGCTCAACCACTGAGCCACGCTGGTTGGGCCTTCCTTGAAGAATTTTAATTGACAGCATGTTTAAAGAGCCTAGTGCACTCCTTGGCACATACTAGGTATTTAATAAATGGGTGGATGCTTCCTTGCTCTTGGGGGTCCCATCTCATTCATCAGGGTACCCTAGATTCTCCAGGGCCCCTCCTTGGCCATAACTGGGTCCATCTGGTGTTTTGGGATAGAAGCATGCTTTTTCCTGGGGAAAGAGCAGGAAAAAACTACAGCCTGAGGCCCCACGGATACTCTACCTCTTAGAAAAGTGACCCCTTAGGCACCTCTTATGCCCCTCATTCATCTTCAGTCAACATGTATTTGCTGGATATCTGTCATGTGCCAATATCAGCACAGGGATGGAGGAAAAGTAAAAGACAGAATAAGACACCATTCCTCCCCTCAGGGAACCCAAGGGCAGGGGAGATGAACCAGTAACTAGGAATTTCCAACCCAGAGTGGTAAGTTCTGTGATCAAGGATGAATAAGGGACTGTAGGAACACAGGAGAGGCATTCAGCCCAGCCTGGGAGGTCAGGGAAGACTTCCCAGGGGAAGTGGCGTGTTAGCTGAGAACTGAAGGATGAGTAAGAGTTAGAATGGGAGGGAGGCTGGAGGGTGTTCCAGGCAGATAGAACAGCAGAACAGCATGTTCAGTGGCCCAGAGACGAGAGTGAACAGAGTGGGTTAGAGGAGTTGAAAGAAGTTTGATCTGGCTGGAGTCTGAAGAAGGAGCACCGGGGAGGGGGGGAAAGGGGGGCCCTGAAGGATGGGGAGTGCACAGGAAAAGATAAGCCTGGTACAATACATGTGGCCAGGGTCCTGACACAATTAGCAGGCCCTGTTACAGATTTTGGACCTCACCCAGAGAATAATGGGAAGTCACTGAAGGCAAGAAACGCCATGAACAGACCTATAATTGAGAGCAGTCACTCTGGCCTTCAGATGAAGAATCCAGAGGCTAGTTAGGGACTTCAGGAATCTCCGCGAGGGTTGATGGCCCAGACCCAGCAACGCAGGGCAATGGACAGACTCAGGAATGACTGGCACATATCTCTACGCCAGATGTTTGGGATTGGAGGAAGGAGGAATCTAGAGTAATGACTGGGGTTTCTAGCCTGGATAAACGGTTGGATCGTGGTGCTATTTACTAAATAGGAAAGAGGGAGATTAGCAGTGCGGAGATGCTGGATTTGATTGAGAGTGAGGCACTGTGGGACACTCAACTGAATAAGTCTAGAAGCCACTGGGATATGCGGATCAGTCTGAGATGCAGGGAAGAGGCTGGGCAGGAGAAAAAGGTGGGGGTAACTCATCAGAAAAACATATAAATATAAATAAATAAATACGTGTGTAGGAAGTGTGTGAAAACAAGGGCCTGGAAGAAATCACCCAAGGATAATTCCCTTCTGCATCAAGGAGAGGGAGGGCCCTTTCAAAGAGATATAGGGACTCTAAAGGCACAGTCCTTCAGCTTCAGCCATGTCCTTCCTCAGGGCGAGGGCTGAGTCCCAGTAGCAGATTCCCCTCTGGACCCTGCAGAAAGTCCCCAGTGACTGAAGTCCAAGTGAAGTTGAGGCCCTACATATTCTGAATCACCTGTCCCTGTCTCCTGACCCACTGCCCTCTCTTCCTCTCCCTCTCTCTCTCCCTCTGTCCAAAATCCTCCCCGTCCTCCTCCCCTCCAGAAACTTTAGTCTCCCAATCAGCGTCCTTCCCCAAAGAATGACCTGTTAGACATCCACATCCTGACTCCACAGTGTAAAAGGGGAAAGAGGTAATGCTCACTATCTCCTGCCACCACCCCATTCAGCAAGCCTGGTCCCCAAACAGGAGCCACCACCTACTCTTCCTTTTCCTCACAAGTGTGAGTTCCTGGGAATAGCAGACCATCCTCCCAGTGGAAGCCTGGGACATAATAGTTGCTCAGGAAAAAGTCTTGGGAAGTAAATTTCACCAGCCTCCGGTCCTGACTCCAGGGTTTCAGAAGAGCTGGCTAGGGCCAGAGAACAGGAGAAATGAAATTGAAGTGGGTTCCTCCTCTTTTTAAAATGCTGACAAGATGCCTCATGTTCTCACCTCAACATGATAAGACCTAGCGGGTTTGAAGGGGGATGAGACGAGAACAAATGTCTTAGTGGTTAAGAAAACAGGCTGGAGTCAAAATTTAGGTTTCAGGCACAGCTTCACTAGCTGTGTTGATACAGTAGAGCAAGTCCCTTACACTCTAAGCCTCAGTTTCCTCACTTGCAAAGGGGTACTAATGGTGCTTAACTGAAAGGACTGTTGGGATTAAGTGAAATAATGTCTGTAATGTATGCCTGGCACACAGTGGAGCTATTGCTGCTGCTATTGCAATCATGGCTATTAGTACACGTGGTGCCCACCCTGCCAGGACTCGCCATTCCACACTCTTCCCCGGCCCCAGATACAGGGCTGTCTCCTCTGGGACTGGGTTCCTCTTCGCGCAGCGTCTGCTCCTCGGGCCAGACAGCTAGACGCGAGAGCCCCTCCACTCTGCCTTTCACGCCCCTCCAAGCCCCCCTCTTCCTTCGTGGGGGCCAGGGGCGCGCGCGGGGCAGGAAGGGGGGCGTCCTGACTAGAGACTGCAACTAGCTAGCCCGGTATCAGTTGCCAAGGCGACCGCGCGGGCCGAGAGCGCCGCGCAGAGCCGGCCACGCGCCCGCAGTCGCTTATGTAAGCGACGCGCAGCGCGGAGCCAGACTCCAGGCAGGATCGCAGCCAGGAAATGAGAGCAGGGGAGGGGGCGGCTCAGTGGGCTGGCTCTGGGTCCTGCCTTTCCACCAGCTGGCCTGACGGGACGCCGGACTCTGGCCGCCCCTGCCGGAGCTGATTGCCCTTCTCTGGAACCCAGGCGCACTGGTTGGGGGCGTTGTGGGGCGGGTGAGCTTCAGGAGTTCTCCAGGGGGTAGGACGGCGAAGGGGGAACTCATCCAGATTCCCCAGAGCCAGGACGGTGGGGGAGCGCCTAGTGGAGCGTGCGAGGGAGGCAGGGCCAGACGGAGGCTGAGCCCTCTCCGCCCCCGCCCCCTGGGAGCTCTCAACCCGAATCGGCTTTCAATTAAGCTGCCGCGGCCAGAGCTCCCAGGGAGGAAATCGGCGAGCGGGACGGGCTAAGGCACCTCCTCCCTGTGGGCCTGGGGCCAGGCCTGGGGGAATTCCCAAGCGAGACTGGGGTAGTTGGGGAGCGCTTCAGATCCCAAGGAGAAAGGAGACCTGGAGCCCAGAGATAATACCCTTGGGTGCTTCCTCAGTCCAGAGAAGCCCTTTTACTCGGACCATCCCATCTACCTGAGGTCAGCACTCGGGTTTCCCCCACCCACATCCCCAAGAACTTTGGATCACAGACGCCAGGGCTCGCGCCTGAGGATCCCTCTTCTCCCAGCCTCCACAGGTCTTTAAACCCCCACCATCAGCTCCAACTGCCTCTGAGAGGCCTTCTCTCTCTGCGACCCAAAACGCCTGAGCCAGGTTAGGAACACCCTTGTCCTGGATACTCCATGCAGAGAGAATGGGTCTCCAGATGGGCCCACTCCATCCAGAGTGTAGAAACAAGTGGGGAGGGTGTCGAACTGAAGGGGGTTCCTAGTTCCACGCCTGCTCTGCACACCTAGGCCTCCAGAGACCCCAGTGAAAGGCCAACCTCGGGGATCAGGCCGTACCGTTGTCTGGGGGAGCAGAGAGATTATCTCTCAGATTGAGTTCCTGTCCTCAGAGTGGAGACATCTGAAGGGGGTCCCAGCTGGGAATGGGCTCCCTTCATTTCCTGCGCACCACGTGGTGATGCCTGATTCTGCCGCAGACTCCACTTAACCAAAGCCCTACACACACACACACACACACACACACACACACACACACAATCTCAGCCTGTTGGAGAAGGGGGCGGCTTGGAGATGAGGCAGCCCCAGGGTAACTGGGAGGTGGATGAGATGGTCAACCAGTCGTATAGACCCCCTGTAGATCACTCAGACCCAGGGAGGGAGAGTGGGTCTCAGACAAAGGATGATACCCTGGTGTCCACAGCCTTCCCAAGCGGCCACTTGACTCTGACTCCTTTTCAGGATCTGAAGGACTTCAAGTCAAGGCTGCCAGTCTCTGCAAGACCCCACTCTTTCAGCCCTTCGGACCTTCGGCCACCCCTGGGGCGGTCTTCAAGAGTCGTGGCCCCGAGGGTCAAGCCATCCAGGGGAGCGTTTGAAGGCGCTGGGCGCAGACAGCTGGAGCGGGAGGCGCGCTAGTGCGCGAGGGACGCAGCGCCGCTGGAGGGTGGGGGTGGGGGCGGCTGACAACCGTGATGGATGGCTGAGACCGCTGGGGGGCGGCGGGGGGCCTGGGAGCCCAAAGGGTGGCTGGCCCCTAAGACCTCGGAGCAGGGAAACCGCGGAGGAGGGCGGGGGGAGAGCCGAAGCAGCGAAAGGACTTGTTCCAAAACCTTGGGCTCCTAGCGAGTCTCCGCACCCACCGCAGCGCGTCCGCAGTGTCCGCGCCGCGGCGGCGCCGGGATTCAGCAGCTGGAACCCCATTCCTGGGGCCTTACTGAGGAGGCCGGCAGAACTGACTAGAAAGACTCCCCCCTGCCCCGACCTGGAGACCTCACTGCCATCCCAGGGCACGAGGGGAAGGGGGAAGAGGGAAGGAAGGAGAGACAGCTTGCTTCCCGTCCTGAATAGGAACCCACGGGGACGCGAGAGGGAAAGGCCGGTTCCGCAAAGTAGAGCTGAAAACCTCCGGGGGAGGCACGCTCCATTCTGAGGCTGGATCTTGGGCAGCCTTGGGGGAGGGGGCCCGGATTGCACCAAGTGCCTTCTTCAGGAGGCACCGCAGCCCGGACGGGGCCGTCATGCGGCTTCAGTCCCTCACAGTGCCTTCCCTTAGCTTTCAGCCGGAAGCCTCGGAGAGAGGGACTGCAGCAGACGGTGCCCCCTCCCCCACGACACCAGTCAGCACTCTGCGCCAGGACGCCAGGGTCCCTTATGGGGGACAGGAGCCCTCCTTCTGCCCGTCGAGCTCCACGTCAGCCCATTCCAGCTCTTCCACCCCCTTCCCATCGCCTCCCCCGCTCCGTTCACCTACGTCTGCCTCCCGGTCAGTGGGCAAAAGCAACCGACCCCTCGGCCCCCAGCCCGGCCCCAGGCGAAGCGCATTCCAGCACCTCGGACAGCGCCTGGCGCATTCCAATGGAACCAGGCACCAGGCCGCGGCGGGCGCCCCCCGCCCCGTCATTCCAGCCTCTTCTCTGAAGGAGGCGGCCCCCACTCTGCCTCTAGCCCCAGAGCTGCCTCCTCTCCTCGCCGCCCCCTCCCTCGCCACCCCCGGACCGCGCCTTACCGGGGTTGGCGCCCCCATCGCCGTCCTCGCAGTCCGTCAGGTTGTTCAGCATGGTGGCGGCGCCGCTCCGGGCCCGGGGATGGCTGCGCCGCCTCGCCCGCGCCCCCCTGCCCGCCGGCTCCGCTCTCTCGTTCGCTCTAGCTCTCGCTCGCCCTCCGCTCCACGGAGGAAGAAGCTGCAGTGCCCGCCCGCCGGCGCACACACACTCGCACACGGACACACGCTCACACCCGCGCGCGCCCCCTCTCAGCGGCGGCGCTGCTCACCTCATCCCGTATGCAGGAGGCGTGAGCCACCGGCGGGGTTTGGGAGGGGGGGAGCGCGGGAGGAGGGAGAAGAGGGGCGGGCAGAGCTGGCCTGGGGGCCCCCTCGCACTAAAACTGAGGGCTTGCACGGGTGGGATAGAGAGGGTGCTGCAGGGGATAGGGGTCTCGCCTCCCTGCAGCAGACACAGCTCAGCCCGCCCCCGACTCTCCGGCGCAGGCGGGGCGGGCACGTGGGCAGGTGCCATCCCGCGCCCTAAAAATAACGGCAGGGAACTAGGTCGCGGCCGTGGGGAAGCGGGCCCCGCAGCGGCTGCCTGGCTGGGGGTCTGGGGCGACCCCTAGGGGGAAGATGAGATGCCAAGGGTGGGGCACCAGGGACTACGGGTCCCTGGAGAGCCTGTCTGCAAAGCTGGGGAGGCCAGCCCGGAAAGGGGGTGGAGAACCAGACCCTTTCCCATCTCGCTGTTCCCGAGGTTGGCGCTGAGGATGTGGAAAGGCCAGCGGCCTTAACTGAAGCACTGGGCTGCCCCCATGGGGGATTCAGGCTCTACCTGGCCATCCAGTGTTAAAACTGGAGGAGTGGAGCCTGAGGAGTGGCAATGAACCCTCTCATTGTGCTTGGCTGACAAGAGTCATAGCATTTCACCCCCAAGACAAATCCCTGGAGTCCACAGACAGGGACCCTCTGACTGTGCAGTCACCGTGGGAAGGAGACCTGGTGAAGAAGAGAGAAAGCAGCAGTGAGGTTCTAGGGAGCACTGACTCCCCACCAGGGAGGTGCAGGCTGTAGGGAAGGCAGGCCAGTCAGAGGCAGGCCAGGGACAGAGTGGGGGGAAGGGGAATGAGGCCGCTGTCAGTTGGGACCAGATTTTCTCCTGGGGCAGGAGTGTCTAATCCCCTAATCCAGGATTGCTTTCTGAGGATGCCAGAGCTGACATGCTGTCTGTGCTCCTCTCCCTCACCTGACACAGGTCCCCCAGAAGTCTGATTGTCCTAGGACCCCTCAGCACCCCTAGATCCAGGCTGGAGTCTGTGGTGGAGACATCTCAGAGAGCAGCATCAGAGGCTTGGGCCCTTCAAGTCTCTGGAAGATCTAAACATCAAAGGGTGAGAACAGATGAAGGGGAATGACTTTCAGACTCACCCGAGGTAGCCACCAACACTAGCCCTCTAAGTTCCAGCAGAGTTCTGTGGTTGGAAGGGGAGGCATCAATCAACTTATCTAAAGCATGGCTTTCATTTTGCAGATGAGAAAGTTAAGGCCCAAAGAAGAGAAATAAATGGCTGTGTGTGAACACAATGCCAGTGAATGGCAGAACGCGGTCTAGGAGCCAGATTGCTTTATTCCAGTTTAGGACTCTGCTCCTCAACACAACCTCTTTTTTTAAAATATATTTTATTGATTTTTTTACAGAGAGGAAGGGAGAGAGATAGAGAGTTAGAAACATTGATGAGAGAGAAACATCTATCAGCTGCCTCCTGCACACCCCCTACTGGGGATGTGCCCGCAACCAAGGTACATGCCCTTGACCGGAATCGAACCTGGGACCTTTCAGTCCACAGGCCGACGCTCTATCCACTGAGCCAAACCTGTCAGGGCAACACAACCTCTTTTTAAACCTCAACACAGCCTCCTATAGAAAGGACCTCTGATTCTTGGCTTCTAACAAAGAAACAGGGACTGGGTCTGAGCTATGCTTTCTCCCTTTTCTTGTGCTCGGATTTCTGAGTCACCAGACTGGATTGCCCTCCTGCCTTGCAAGTGAAGGTGGACCCAGAAAAGTCAGGGGTCCTAAAAGCCATCTATTGTACTGACTGGAGACCTGATTCTAGGATGTGACCTTCAGAACCATGGACAGGGCCTGCGGTTCAGATTCCCCTGTACACATTTGTTGGCGGTGGTTTCACATTGAGTCAGCCAGAGAGTCTTTCGCAGCTGACTGAAAGAGGACTCTGAGGGATCCGCCAATAAGGTATCAGAGCCACTGGGTTCTGCGGATGCTGGGAGGACTCTAGGGTGCACAGCTAGCTATTCAAACAGGTGTGAAAATTGGACTTGGCTTTCCCAGAGGAAAAAAATCCCCCCCACAAAAAAATTTAAATAAGTTTGGATTGGTGACAGGGGTTAAAAGGAGAGCAGTAGGGTAGGCTAGTGTTCAAGCGCTCCTAGCACTCCACTACACACACCATCAGCAGCAACAGCATTATGGTTTTCCACTACTCTGTAGAGACAGGTAACAGTAAAACAGGCAGTGGGCTTCCTTGGGATATGCTGTGAAATCAGTTAAGTGCTGAGATTTTTTTTTTCCAGCAAGCCCAGGTCTGGGATGGTCTCCTGAGGGTATTTCCCTTCATTTGCAGCCCAGAGCCTTCGCCACTCAGGGACTGAGCCCATCCATGGGGGAAACCTAGATCCTAGGGGAGTACAGGTGAAGGCACCCGGTGTCCCATATGTCCACCCTCACCACAGCTCCTATCTCATGAGGCGTCTGGGATTCAGGAAATAATGCTGCCATCCTGTCTTCTGCTCCCAAATTCCGCACATCTGTGGGCAAGACTACTGTCCTCTCTCGGGGATTCAGTATCTCCATCTTTAAACTGAAAGGGTGAGGCTGCATAATCCATGGAACTCCTTTCCTCTCTGAAAATTCCTAATGTTCTCTCCACTTATCTCAGACTAACATCATGGAGCCCAGACCAAGTGAAGTCGGAGTCCCAAGGGTAGACCCCAGACCTTCAGTTCACACACCTCACCCCTCAAGGCCTCAGGCGAATGCTCTGCAGCAAGGCTTTGAGAAAACACATTGCAGGCACCTTCTGCACTGCCAGCTTGGCCTTAGCCAGATGACCAGCAAGAAGTCCCTCAGCTCCGAGCCCCAGGAATATGGCTGCCATATTCACCCCATCCCCACCCAGAGCCCTAGGAAGATCTAGCTAGAGGGGAACCCTCTCAGGAAAGCACACAAGATGCAGAGCTGAGCAGGGCCCTATTTTTTAATTCTGAGTCTCTAAAACTGATTCCCTCTCCCACCTTATACTTCTCAGAGAGAAAAATATTCAGAGAAGCTGCCTCCTAAGTATCAGGATTTTGGAACTGAGACTTACAGTTTACCTTTTATCACTCCCCATTTATGGGAACGTTGGTTTAGAAATAGAAAGATGCAATTTTCTTCATGAGATGAACTTGTGGCAGATTGGGGACTGGTATCCAGATTACCGACCTCCAGTCCATGGCTCCATCCACTGAACCAGAATTGGAGGAAGCTGGAGCCACCTGATTGGTTCCTCCTTCCATGGGAGGCAGACATAGTGTTCCTCCTCGTGACTCAATTCCTACCCATCCTTATCCCCATATCATTACCCCAGGACCTAACCCACCCACCCCCAGTTCTGACCTCATGGAGCCAAAGCTCTGAACTCCCTCCTTAGCTCTTCTCTCCCCACCTGCAATCCCCAAAACCCTCGCAGTGAATTGATGAGTCCAGCGCACAGCACACCCCACACACAGGGCTTGCTGCAGAGCATGTCAACCACCATCGTCTCCGTGGCAACCAGGGGCTTAATTAACAGGCTGCAGCCCCATCACCATGACAATGGCACCCCAACAGTCCCCCATTCCCCTACAGATTCAGACCATCTTCCCCCTTTCTCAATCTGGACCCCCTTCTCACTGTACCCACCCCCTACCCCCATCCCACCTGGAGAGCTGAGGCCCAAAGATCTCTCTGGTTCATTGAGAAGAGGGAGGGGAAATGAGGGGGATGAGAGAGAGAGAGAGAGAGAGAGAGAGAGAGAGAGAGAGAGAGAGAGGCCTGTCACTATGGCAACTGCAGCCACGTTCATAACCAGTATGTTGCCATGGAGATTCCCAGGGCTCACCTTGGGCTGAGGTACTGGGCAGTGAGGTTCTGAGCCCTGGCTTAAGGATGGGGTGACTGGAGAACTCCTTGGACAGGTTGAAAATCTATAGATCTGATATTTACAGCAATAATCCAATGTCATTCTTCCCAATTATAGGCAGACTGAAACATGAGGTTTGAGTATGGGGAAAGCAGAGAACGTCACCCTTCTAGATCATCAAAGAATCTTAGCCTGTTTGTGGCTAGAAAGACCCTCATAAAGTTTCTTTGCACTATAGATTAGGGAGTTGGGATCCAGAGAGGGAAAGCAAGGCCACACACAGAATCTGAGTTAGAGTGTGAATGGGCTCTATTGTGGTCTTGCTCTATCCCCTAGCATAAGTTGACTCTCTCACTCCATGGGGACACATCCCAATTCCTGTTAGTCTAGCCCAGGCCCAGGGTTCTTTCTATTACCCTGCCTTCCTCCTTGATAACTGAGGCACAGCAGGGAGTGGTATAAAGGGATGGGGGAGTAGTTCAGAGTTGTAACAACTGGTCAGGTCCACTTCTATCCAGCCAACTCAATCTTCCCATGGTACAGATGAGACAACTGAGGCATGGGGACTACAGTACAGGGTTACTAGCAGATTCAAGACTCAGCCTCCGACTTGCTTCTGTCACCCTGTATGTCATGTTCCCACATGTACTGATGCCCTGGCAGCAGGAAGCACCTCCAGGAACCAACTCCACTTCCTTAGCCAGAATGAAAGGCAATAAATACTCATATGCAAGTGACCTGCAACTCCTCCCCCACACCTTCCCCACCTTACATGTTCTGTCACCACTCCCTGTGGGCCTGGGTGGGGACAAAAGGTGAGGAGAGTACCTCCCTGGGGCCAGAGGGCTGCACAGGAACAGCTGTTGGCAAGGTACCATCAGATGTTTGGTCTCCCTAGGGAGCCCTTATCCACTTCCCCAGGCGGCGGCCTATCAAGGAGGAGGTACTGGCCCTAGGGCAGCTGGTTTGGTTCAGTGAATAGATCACTGGCCTGCAGACTGAAGGGTCCCAGGTTCGATTCGAAGTCAAGGTACATGACCGAGTTGTGGGCTCGATCCCCAGTGTGGGGCATGCAGGCGGCAGCTGATCAATGATTCCTTCTCATCATTGCTGCTTCTCTCTCTCTCCCTCTCCCTTCCTCTCTGAAATCAATAAAAATATTTTTAAAAAAAGAAAGAAGGAGGTACTGGAGGCTATTACAGGTCCTTCACCCAAATCATTCTCCAGATGGAACTTCCAATAAACTCAGCACACAAGTACCCACCCCACAGATAGACACAGAAATACACACATCAACACTCTGTCTTACAGTGGCATACATAAGTACTGACTCATTAACCACCCCACAGGTCATTAGAGTTGGCACAGAACGCTGTCCCTCAAGAAACACAAAGTCATAGACACACTGCCTCTGCCACAGGCACACAGCTTTCCAGATTCACATACAGTTTGCACAGACACCTGCACACCCAAAACTGAAAGCTGAGATGAGAGACAGGACCATCTTATTCTCAGGCCAGGGGGTGAGGAATGGGAGGGGAGGAGGCAGGGGGAGGAGAATCAGGAGCTTATAGCCTTTCCCCCCTCTCATCTGATGAGTGTTAAGTCATTGCTAAGTGCCAGCTTGTGGGCTTGGCACTCAGAACACAAAGATAAAACAATATGGTCCCTGCTCAATCTTAAAAAAGAAAGAAATCTTGCCACTGATGACAACATGGATGGGGCTAGAGCAGTGGTTCTCAACCTTCTGGCCCTTTAAATACAGTTCCTCATGTTGTGGTGACGCCCCAACCATAAAATTATTTTTGTTGCTACTTCATAACTGTAATGTTGCTACTGTTATGAATTGTAATGTAAATATCTGATATGCAGGGTGTATTTAGGCGACGCCTGTGAAAGGATCGTTGGAAACCCAAAGGGGTCGTGACCCCACAGGTTGAGAACCGCTGGGCTAGAGGGTATTATGCTAAGTGAAACAAGGTAGATAGAGAAAAATAAGTACCATATGATTTCACTTATATGTGAAATCCAAAAAAATAAAACAAATGAACCAACAAAACCAGACAGAAAAAAGACTCATAAATACAGAGACCAAGCTGATGGTTACCAGAGGGGAGGAGGTGGAGGGATTTGTGAACCAAGTGAATGGGATTCAGAGGTTCAAACTCCCAGTTACAAAATAAATAAGTGACCAGGATTAAATGCACAGCACAGGGAATATAGTCAATAATACAATAACTTTGTATGTTGACAGTTGGGTTACTAGATTTACCACTGTGATCACTTCATAAATTACATTATGTTGTATACCTGAAACTAAACTAATATTGTATGTCAACTATACTGCAAAAATAAATAACAAATACATGAAATAAAAATAATAAAAACAAATTGTTAGAGAAGGATATGATGCCTGCCCTTGAGATGCAGGAGACACAAGTAAGTAACCTCCATCCATTGGGACACGTGTTCTGATGATGCAGTGGCTGGGCAGAAGAGGAATGACTGCCTCTGCCTCGAGGCCAAGGAAAGTGAAAAGGTTTTTCAGAAGAAGTTAAATGAGCTATAACTTACAGGGTGAGTAGGAGTTTCCCTGGCTATGGGGGTGGAGAGATGAACACAGACAGGTATACCAGGAGTCCAGGAGGGAAATGTTTGAATAATGGTTTGGCCTTTATCCTAAAGCAATGGGGAGCATGTTGGAGTGGAGTTAGGATAGGATTGGAGGTAGGCAGACGACTGAGGAGGCTATGGTGGTGGCCATGTGACAGATGATGGAGGTATGGACTAGGGTAATGTGGACA
This sequence comes from Murina feae, assembly GCA_004026665.1. Lineage (NCBI taxonomy): Eukaryota > Metazoa > Chordata > Mammalia > Chiroptera > Vespertilionidae > Murina > Murina feae. The sequence goes on from PVJC01000301.1 coordinate 112,049, forward strand.
GGAAGAGAGATGTGGTCAGATTCAGGAGTTTTGGAGGTGGAGTGGTCAAGACGTGAGGACCCCTCATTGGAAAGAGAAAAGGAGGCGTTGAGAATGGCTCCTGAAGTTCTGGCTTTTGATTCTGGAAGGATGATAAGGCTATTTATGAAAATTAGAAAACAGACAGACAATGGAAAAGATGAAGAGCGGAAGGAGTTCAAGAAATCTGAGTGGCCACTTCCAGTAAGCTTTTGGTTCCACGGGAGCCCTGTGGAACTCTAGGTCCCAGTTCGGTCATCTAAACAATGAGGGGAGTCGCCAACGAAACCCCTGAAGTATCCCGCTAGGGTTTGGGGTGCTTCCTTTTGGTGGTGTCAGGGTGAGCTCACCTGCAGCTCAGCAGCGACCCCTGGCGGCCCTGGGAGGCTCTCCCTTCTCCCGCCGCGGGGCCACTCCAGGCAGATTTGCCACGTTCCTTCCAGACCCGAGTGGCACAGAGCCAGGGAAGGAACCCCTGGCAAGGGCCCCCTGCGGAGTGTGTGTATCCAGGATTCTTCACCGAAGGCTAGTAGGATCCTGCCCCTCCTCTCTCTCATGCCCGGCCTGTACTTCCATATCAAGATTACTGCACGGGGCCCTCGAGGAAGACCCCCTCCAATCCCTCCTGAACTGGCTCCCCTCAACCCTTCTGGCCCTGGAGTCCCCACGGCATCCTCCCGGGATCTAGCTGTCTGAGGTCTAAACTAACTTCTCTTTCTCCCATCCTCTTCCTGGGCTGCCCAGTGCTGTCCACGATGCCTCCTGGGAGGCCGAAGATGGGAGGATTTGCCAGGCAACAATGACCGAGGGACCCAGCACCTGCTTCAGGGACCCATGACTCATTTTCCCTCCCACCCCCACTCTCACCCCCACCCCCACCCTGACCTCTCTCCTGTGTCCTGGCCCAACCCCTTTCCCTCTGGCTCCGCCCTTATCTAGCCCCAAACCCAGCAAGTCCTACCTCCCCCCATTGGCCCTCCGCATTCCCTGGCTCCACCTTCTCCCCGCTTGTCCCTCCTCCTATCCCCTCTCTTCCCGTGGCCACGCCCACCTCGGACCTGGCCCCTCCCACCTCCCTCCACCCCCTAGGGCTCAGCTCTTCTATCCCTCGGGCTTTCGCTTGGAACCCCTGCCCGCGACAACAGAAGACCCGCCCACCGTGGCCCCGCCCCCTCTATAGCCCCGCCCCCTCAGGCCCCGCCCCTGCGGCCTCTACCTTTGGCGTCTTCCCCTGAGAGGTGGCGGCTAGCAGCGGCCGGACGCCTGTGGGACTCTTGGTCAGGGGTCCCCGCGTGCCCCGCGGGAGGCAGCGAGGTGACAGTGAACCTGCGGCTCATGGTGCCGAAAGGGGCAGGCGGCCGCGCTGCGGCCCGGATCGCACAAGTGGCGGCAGCCTGGCTCCAGGAGGCAGCGAGAGCGGATCCCCCCAACCCGCGCCGGACGCGGCGCCGCGCGGGGTCCTAGTGCCCGCTGTGCTGCATGCTTCAGAGAGGGTGGTACTGGCATTTGGTGGTAGAAGCAACTTTCGCCATCCAGGCTCGTACCAAGGCTGTCTGACCATGAGCCGCAGATTTACCACGAGTTCTCTGCATAGCGCCCCACCCCATGCTGAGGCCAGTGGTATGGGGAGGAGGCCTGACTCTGAATAGGTCTGGCATGTGTCCATGAGTCCTGCTGCCTTCTGGAGGAGGACGCCAAACATTTTACAATCCCGCCCAAGGAACTATCTGGCCCGAGGCAGTGCCAACGTTGAGAAACTTTGTACTAGAGCAAGGAGCTTAGCAGATTTCTAGGTCGTAGGACTGACAAGGTTTTAAGTACGATTGAGGGCGAAGGGTGTCTTTTCCTAAAGTGGTGAAGCATGTTTGGAAGATGGAGCCCGAGAGCTCAGCTGGGCCTGTTAGGTTGAGGTGCCTATTTGTCATGTAAGGATCACACAGAGTCAGCAGTTGAACATACAGATCTGGAGCTTGGGGGAGAGGCTGAGGCTGGGGATAAAATTTTGGAGATGCTACTTAAAGCTTGTGGGGCTAGACAAGATCCCAGGGGATGCGTGCACAGGGAGAAGTCAAGGGCTGAGCACAAGGGCACACTATGATTTAGAAATTGGGAAGAGGAAGATCCACCCAATAAGGTGAGGGGAGAAACAGAAGGAAGAGAGATCCGAGAGACCAAGTGAAGATTTTCAGGAAGAAGGGCTTGGTTAACTGTGTCAAAGAACCTGAGAGATGGTCTAGGGAGGGCTCCTGTTGCATCAGGCTACAGGAAAACGGCTTTGAAGAGCGTGATTTCAGGGGTGTGGTGGGCCCTCTGTAGTGGGAGCCCGGCTGGAAGTAGTTGAGAGACTGCGAGCTGAGGAAGTGAGACTGTGAGTAGAAATCCACATTTGAGGAAGTTCTGTTATGGATGGGGATGAGGAATAGAGAAATGGAACAGTCTCTAGAGAGAGTCAGGGATCCAGAGGAATTTTAAACAAGCTGTAATTAGGAATGTGTGTCTCAATGGAAGGGATCATTCCTGAAGAAGAAGTGGATGAGTTAGAAGAGAGGACCTCCACCCAGAGGGGAGAAGTCCTCTGACCCCTCCTTAAACTCCCATTTGAACCTCAGGTCCAGAAGGTTATCAAATCCGATCAAGCCCATTACCTCCACGCATCTGCTCCATCCTTCATTCAAGTCCCTATGTCATCCTTTAAGGTCAAGTGCATACTCCTCAACCTGGCATTCAGACCTTCTCTTATCTAGTCCAGACCACCATTCCTATCTGTCATTCTCTACACCCCTCTCATCCATCGGCTAAAACCACACATTCAAGTTCTGAGCCATCTGTAGTTCCCCAAGACTACCTGCTTTTCTCTTCTCCCAGCATTTGCGCCAAGAACACACAACCACCACTCACCAGCTATGAGACCCGGTGAGCTGTGCCTCAGTTTCCTCACTTGTAAAAGCAGTACCTATATCATAGGTTTAAGGATTAGCTGTGTTAACACAGAGAAAACACATGGAACAGGACCTGGCATATGGTCAGTGCTGTACCAGGGGTAGCTACTATTGCCAAATGGAAGAGGGTCTGCCCACCAAACACCAGCAGAGCCAAACACTAAATACCGATTTTCGTAGTAGAAAAAAACAAAAGCAATTTATTGGTGTCAAGCCAGAAGAACAGCAAACTAGCACTCAAAATCCAAACTCCTTGATGTCTTTAAAAGCCCAAAGGTTTTTAAAGGCAAAGATTGAGCACTGGGGTTTAGGGGTCATGGGTGAAACTGATTGGCTAGTTCTTGTGCAAGCCTCAGCAGTTTCCCTTCATCTGACTAATTTAGTTTCTTACATCCTCTTGTCTGGTGTCTTTGTCACTGTAGACAGGTGATCTAACCAGGTTGCAGAACCAAGATTCTGCAAAATATTTCATAATTGTGCATCAGTAATGTTATCTTTAAAGCAAAAGGCTAAACATCTTGTGACCTTTGTCATTGTTTAAGTTGTTTGTGCTTAAGTAGCTACATTAATCTATTATCTCAAGCAAATTGTACTTTTAAACATTTTTCCTGAAACTTGCTTTACAGGCAGGTCTCTAGGAATAACTAACATTTTCTTAATCTTTGACTATAAGCTACGTAACAACCAAAGCAATTGAAACACTTAGTTAAAGCCTCTATTATCTAATACCTAAACGTGTTTACTCTTAACTGCCAGTTTCATTATCATCCGGCATATAATCCATATTTTATTTATCCACTGCCTTACCCCTGGGCACTTAGGTTGTTGCCTGTACAAATAATGCTGCAACCAACATCCTTCTAGGTGTTGTTGTGTGGGAGGGTTAGAGAGCAGGCTCGTTTCGGTTCTTGGTAAATAACTCTCCTAGAAGACAGTCCTACTTTTCCAAGAAGCTCTTGTTCATTCTTCCAGATTCAGCACAAGCTCAGATGTCATTTTGGCTGGGCAACATGCTCTGACTTTAAGCATAACACGCACAATCACACCCACATACATACGCGCACACACACATACACATCTTTAGGATAACAAGTCACACACTGTACACTCTCCAAGTATGATCCCATCCCTACCGGCCACAGAATCACTCTTATAACTAACGTAGACTCTTTGGGGGCAGACCCTTGCGTCTGCATTTTAAGCAAGTTCTAATGGTACTTGTATGCACCCTAAAATTTGAGGCTCCTGAGGGGTTCTTGAGGACAGAAACAGCCCGTTTCATCTCTCTATCCCCAGTGCCCAGGACCGTCTCATGTAAGGGCTCGATAAATGTTTTATGAACAGTTGGCCATGTCCTTGGCTGTAAGCAGGAATAATCACATTATACTTTCCTAATAGGAAGAATTGAATACGTTAATATTTATGAAGTGTTTAGAACATTGTCTGGCACACAGGAACCACTCCTTTGGTTACATACATACATGCGTATATTCTTGCATGCACACATACATACAAAAATAAATCTCAAGGTTAGAGAATCCAAGTTTATTAAACACATTTCAACAAAAAAGGAAGGTGGGACAAGAGGGCCCAGCCCACCTCCACTCATCCTTTTTCCTTCAGAACAGACCCACCAGTTTGTATCCAGCAAACTGGCTCCTTCTCCATCGAGATGGGGCCCCTTACTGCAGTGCTGAAGCAGGAGGGGGTGTCCTAGGTTTCAGGGCACTGCAGGAGGTCATAGGTCACATAGCCCACTTCATCCACCTGGTTCACCTCATTCTGGAAGTTCACGCGCCAGTAGAAGCGGTCCTGGCAGAAGTAAGCTTTATCTGCAGAGGAGAGGCAGGTACAAGAGGGGTGATTCCAAACCTCCCACATATACATACAGAAGCAAAAGCAAGATCTTAACAATCATCCCTCCAGTCCTTTCTAGATCTTTCCAAGGTTTTCATATCACACCTTCATCTCCCCCACAGAGAACTGGAGGACACAGACCCCGATGTGCAAAGCACTGGTACAGTGTGTAGCACACAAGAGGTGCTCAGGACCATTCACTCAACATTCATTCATTCAACAAATCCATTCATTCAGTTATTCATTCAACACATACTTATCATGCCAAGTACTGTCAGAAGCACTGAGGAGCCCAGCCAGCGTGGCTCAGCAGTTGAGCACTGACCGATGAACCAGGACATCGTGGTTCCATTCTCAGGGCATATGCCTGAGTTGTGGGCTTGATCCCCAGTGTGGGGCGTGCAGGAGGCAGAGGATCAACGATTCTCTCTAATCATTGATGTTCTATCTCTCTCCTCTCCGAAATCAATTTTTTTTTAAAAAAATCTTTATAAAGAAGCACTGGGGATAGAGCAGAGAAAAGCTGCTGATCTCAGTTCTTTGGGTGCTTACACTCTGTGCAGTGATTTTCAACCACTGTGCCGCAAGATTTAAAACAGGCAATACCTGACTATTTAGTCAGGGGCACTAACCTCTTTTCCCTTAGACTGGCAAATTTTAAAAATGACAACAGCCGTGACAACAATAGCTGTCCAGTGTGAATGAATCAAAATTATTCCTATTGTTTTTTTGTCAGATCAGCAAAAATATATAAATATTTTTGATGTGCTGCAGAATTTCAGTAATTAGTCTATGTGTGCCATGAGATGAAAAAGGTTGAAAATCGCTGCTCTAGTGGGGTAAGACAGATGACTAACAAGCAACTGTGTAAATAAATGAGATTGGTTTTGAAAGTGGAAAGGAAGCAAAAGCAAGTAAGTGAATCGATAATGAGAGTCAGAGAGGCCTCTTTGAAAAGGTGGCTCTAGTGCTGAGACCTGAAGGGTAAGAGGAAGCAGCGCGGTGACAATCTGGGAAAAAACCTTCCAGGCAGAGGGAACAACTGGCACAAAGGCCCTAAGCGAGGACCGACCTTGATGTGTTCAAAGAGCAGCCAGAAGGCCAGTGTGGGTGGAGTGAGCAGAGGGAATGAATGACGGGAGTAGTGGGAGGGGTGAGGAGCGAGGGGTCTGATCATGTTAGTTCCTTTGACCTTGGACTAGGTCTGGAGTCACTCCCAAACTATTGTCTCCATTCCTAACCACTCCCTACTCCCAGAGAATAACCGTATTGGACAACCAGGATGGCTTGGAGTGGGGTGTTTGCAAAGGAGATGATGAAAGTAAATATCTCAGCAATAAAACCAACAGCACTTGTCAACTGATTGCATGTGAGCGGTGCAAAGGAGAAAGCAAGTATAATTCCAGCTAGCAGCCCAGTTTTCCAGATGGGGAAACCAAGGCCCTGAGAGTAGCAGTGATTTGCCCAAAGACACACAGCTATGAATCGCCTTATTTATCACTATATTCCTGGTGGCAGCACAGGATCTGGCACATTCTAGATACTTGACGAATACTGTATAATAACACATGAGCCTTCATGCAAACCATGTGTCCTGCATTGTTGGGGAAAGAGCTTGCAGCTGGGAAGGCAGGAACCCTGGATCCCAGTCCTGGTTGTGCTCCTGTATGATCTGGGGAAGGTCCCTGCCTCTATAACTACCATGGGGACATTTGCCTTAATCGCCAGGGCCTTTTCCTTTCTTGCTCAGAATGTGATCAGGCTCTAGCATGGGAAGAGGTGTCTCGGAGAGACTCGGACCACCCCCTAAGCCCCGTCTGCAGCCATCACCTCGGTACTGGAAGACGTCGTGCATGTTCAAGGGCACCCCGGGGAACATCTGGTCCACAGGGCTGGCACTCTTGGGATCTACCATCTGCGACTTCGCGTCAAACCTGCAGGAAGGCGGAGAGGAGACAGGTGCTGAGCGGACGGACAGGCGGCTAGCGCCCGGGCTCCCCCTGCCGGCGGTCCACGCTGCCCTCACCTCCAGAAGTTCTGTCTGTTAAACAGCAGCACCTTCCCCCCGCCGCGCGGGAGGGCCCCGGTGACCTGGGCCACCTCGGGGCCGAAGCCCAGCTTGTCCAGACGCCTCGGGCCTAGCACCGACGCGCCTGTGTAGACCCACACTTGGCGCCCTGCAGGAGGGAAGGGTCACATCAGCCTGGGGGCAGGGAGAAGGCACACATTCCCCCTTCAATGTCAAAAGGGAAAACCCGGGGAGCTCTTTCGGAGCCTGGCGCGCCCGCAGTGTCGCTGCCCGCAAGCTGAGCCGCTCGGTACTCGTGCAGGGTTCCGTGAAGAGGGGAGCTGGAACTCAGCCCTTGCTAATGGCACCCGCCAGGAGGGGACCATGACCTTGTGTGGGTTATCCCGGGTCTTCTCTGTCCTCCTAGATTGGCGAGGACGGTGAGGAGGGAAGGGAGAAAGGAGGAAACGAACGAGGGAAGGGAGAAAGGAGGAAACGAACCAGCGAAGAAGAAAATCTTCTTGGTGAGCGGCTCCTCAAAGGCGGAATCCAGCTTGGAAGGTAGCGCAGGCCATGTGTCCCTGATAAGGAAGGGGCCCTGCACCCGGCGTCCCTGGGCCTCGGAGAATCGCCAGTACTTCCTGGGAACATGAAAAGGGACAATGAACCTTGAACCAAAGTCCAGTGGGCGGGGGCGGGGGCGGGGGCAGGGATGGGGGGGCGGGGCGGGGGGGAGGGAGTCCCTACTCCAAACCCCCTCCCTCACTAGCATCCCTGAGCCTCACCCATCCTTGAAGAAATGCAGGTGACTGCCCATCTCTGCGATGGCGTCGAAGATGTCCACGTTGCAAACATTCTCCGCTGGATCCAAAGACGCTGTAGGGACCACAGAAGGACCAGCAGTGGGGGCACGGGTGGGGGTATCCGTGGGGCCAGCCGTGGGGGCATTCGTGGGGCCAGCTGAAGGGGGGCCTGTGGGGCCAGTCGTGGGGCTCTCTGAGGGGCGGACAGTGGTGCAGACAGTCGGGGGAGCGGTGGGCTGGGTTTCAGGTGTAGTAGTTGGAGGCCGTGGTTCAGGTTTAGGACGAGGGCCTAAAAAGAGACGCGGGATGAGACCCCCTACCCTGCATACCTCTGTGCCTGCGGAATATCTACTCCCCAAAGCCTATCAGTCCCCATCCCCCACCCCCTCTCACCCTCCTCACTTTATTTATTTATTTTTTAATATTTTTTTATTGATTTTCTACAGAGAGGAAGGGAGAGGGATAGAGAGCTAGAAACATCGATCAGCTGCCTCCTGCACACCCCCTTACTGGGAATGTGCCCACAACCAAGGCACATGCCCCTGACCAGACTCGAACCTGGGACCCCTCAGTCCGCAGGCCGACGCTCTATCCACTGAGCCAAACCAGTTAGGGCTCACCCTCCTCACTTTAGATGCCTTCCCCCAAGCACAGGAAGGCCTCATCCTTTTCTACACTCACTTTTCATTCAAGCCACATTTATCCTATTGAGGGTCAGGCCCCGGCTATGAGCCTATGAACGTAAGGCAGGAACATCCCCAACCCCAACCCCAGCACGGGAGAGAAGTGTGCTCTGAGCACCCACACTGCGTGCCAAACAGCGCTAAAAGCTCTGAAAACGCATACGTAGCCCGTGCGATCTAAAAACCAAAACAACCTGTGAAATAGAGTCTGTAATACTCCCATTTCTTAATGAGGAAATAATACTAATACGTGTTAATGGCAATAAAAATATCCAACACTGATCTGTGCTTACTCTGTGCAAGGCAGTATTCTGACTCATTAACCCTCGTCAGAACCCCCTGAGGCAGGTTCTGTTATTAGCCTCGCTTTACAGATGAGGAGATTGCGGGGGGAAGTAATCTACCCCAGGTCACCCAGCCAGGAAGGGCTGGACTGGCTTTTGAACCCACCGTGGTCTCATTCTAGAATCTGGGCTCTTTAACACCAGCTCCAAGCACTGACCCCGCAGCAATTACACCCGCAGGACTCAGGCTCCCCCACACGTAGGGGCTGAGGTCCCAACTCCTCCCACCCCCTTCTCCACCCTTCCCTTCCCTCCCAGCGCCCCTGCCACAGAACCTCACCACCATACAGGTGCTGAACGCCCTGCACGTCGTCCTCATGCAGGGGCGGCTTCTCGGTGTAGCTGTACATGGGGTACATGAGCGCCTCTGGCACGTTCGTGTGATCTAAGCCCAGTGCATGGCCGAACTCGTGCGCAGCCACAAGGAACAGGCTGTATCCTAGAGGAAAAGGGGGGCCTGAGACTTGAGCCCTGGGCTGCGCTCCCAGCTTCGGCCTCCAAAACACCCCCCTCTTCCTCCCTCCCACCCCCACTACCCCAGCCCTAGAACCTTGGAAGCCTGCACACCTTGGTCGGGGCAGAAACCCCACTTCCTGTCGCTGTCGAAGTTCGACGTGGTGGCACACCAGAGGTGCCCATCATTGCGGCCCTCCCGGGTACAGGTCGAGTACTCCTTGCCCAGGAAAATGAAGGGGAAGACGCACAGCTCCCCCGCTGAGTTGCCCCCGGTCACCGTCGAGTCCACTGAGGAGACCCAGGGCCTTGGGTGAGCAGGTGGGTGGGTCCAATAAGGAGCCAGGGGCGGGCCAAACAGGGAGCTAGAGAATCTGGGTGCCACTGCTAAAGCCTAGGGGGCGCCTCTGAGCCCCGGGTGAGCCTGGGGAGGGGAGGCCCAGGGAGAGGCTGCAAGCTGGGCTAAAAGGCCCAGCCACCTGAATGGGGGGGGGGGGGGGGGGGGGGGGGGGGGGGGGGGGGGGGGGGGGGGGGGGGGGGGGGGGGGGGGGGGGGGGGGACTGGCAGGCAGAGGGAGGGACTGCGTGAGGATGGGCAGAGTGCCCGCGGTCCTGCAGACCAATGACCAGTGCCGAGACTCTGAGCGGGGAGGAGACCCAGTGCGGGGCCGCATCTGCAGACGGGCAGCGCACCTCGGGTCGGGCAGAAGCCGTAGAGCTTGTCCTGGTCGTAGTTGGCGGTGGTGGCGCACCAGCGGTAGCCGTCGGAGCGGCCGTCCGTGGTGCAGGCGGAGTAGGAGCGGCCCTCGAAGGTGAAGGGGAACGCGCAGGGTTTGCCGTCGGAATTGCCGTGCTGGGTGTAGAGTCCTGGGGAGGCCCACACAGCACCCGAGTTCACCAACCCGCAGGCCGCCGCTCCTGCGCCCCCCTCTCATGTCACGGGCGTGTCAGCTGGGCCCAGAGGACACGAGAACGGCCTGCTGACCACACCACACTGGTGTCCGAGCTGGGGCTGCCACCCAGGGTTCCGGACTCCGCGACTCGGAACTCACTCTCGCTGGGGCAGAAGCCGAACCGACGGTCCGTGTCGAAGTCAGCAGTGGTGCTGCACCAGAGCTGGTCGTCGGAGCGGCCGTCCGTGGTGCAGGCGGAGTAGGAGCGGCCCTCGAAGGTGAAGGGGAAGTGGCAGGGGGCGCCGTCTGCGTTTCCAAAGTAGGTCGGGACCACTGCAGGGGGAGGGGGCCAGGGTCAGGGCAGCTGCTGGCGGGCGTGCGGAGGAAAGGGAAGGGGGGCTACGGCGGCTCAGGATCTCACCCACGCCCTTGCCCAGCGACCACAACTCTTCATCGTCGAAGTGGGCATCTCCCTGGATGCCCGGGCCCGGAGGAAAGGCGTGTGCCAAGAGCCCGTCCTTTCCATCGAAGGGGTACCCGTCTCCATGCTCTGAAGAAGCAGATGGTAAGAGAGTTAGCTGGGCGCCAGTGTGCAGGTGGTGCAGGGGGTGCAGATGGTGCAGGAGATACAGGTGGTGCAGGGGGTGCAGATGGTGCAGGGGGCGCAGGTGGTGCGCCACCTGGGGGCGCTGTGCTGGACTGAGCGGCGGGAGCGGCTCCCCAACCCCTGCGCCCCCGCGCTGTGCGGGTCCTCAGGAGGAGGCGCCCTAAGGACGAGCGGCGGCCGAGGCGGCGGCCACAGGCCAGAGCAAGCGGGTCCAGCGCCCACTGTGGCCGCTCCGCGGGCCTGCCTCCCCTGTCCCTGCCCCTGCCCCTGCCCCTGTCCCAGCCTCTCTTGGCTTTTCCGTCTCGCTCTCTCACCCCGAACACCAAACTGGATGACGATGTCGGCCTCCAGGCCGTACACGCGAGTGAAGGTGAGCGGCGTCACGGCGCTCCAGACCGCGAAGGCGCGGGCGAAGGCGTCGTCAATCACGTCGCGCGGCAAGTCCTCCGAGTAGTTCTGGATCCTGTGGGGGAAGCCGGGGCGCGCGGGGTGTCCAGCGGGAGTGAGAGGCGGGGGCCGGGCTCTGGGCTTTCGCCGTCAGATGCGTTTTCCTCCTTGGACACACACCGGCCCTGGCAGGAGGACCCGGACTGGGAGGCCCACTTCCCCGAGGGGAGCCACTTGCCCCCGCTGCAGTGTCAGTGAAACCCAGGGTTGGGTCAGGCAGGACGCGGTCCACCGCCCCAGCGCGCACGCGGAGCCCGGCCTCCTCCCCCCGCCCCTCCGACCGCGCGGGACCCCGCCGCGCACCAGTACGTGATGTTTTCGTGGTGCCACTTGAGGTCGCCCTCAAAGGTCTGGAATTTGCCCAGGTCTGGGACGCCGCAGCGCGGGGCGCGCATAGCCTCCAGGGTGGTGCTGTCCAGCTCCCCGGTCACCGGTAGAGACAGGCGTCTCTGGAGGACCCGCAGCGCCCGACTCAGGGACTGATCGTCGTCGCTCAACTCGGCGACTTGAGTGTATCCATAGCGGTACAGGTACTCCTGTGGATGAGGGGCAGGAACGTCCAGGGCGCTGACTCCCTTTCTCTGCCCTCCTGGGTCAGAACTCCATCCCCCCAGGAGCTCAGGACCAGCGACAAGGCATTGATGGTACCCAGGACTTGGTACCCTGGGCATCAGTACTTGTGCCCACCCCAGCATCTCCCCTCCCTGCAGACATCCTTAGTTCCTTCCCAGCCCTGGATGCTCCTGGCCATGCCCACCTCAGGGGCCCTGCTCACCCCCAGAACCCTCCAATGCTTCCCCACCCCCCCTATTATTCCCATTGTCCACCTAGGACACTCATGAACCCATTCTTGACCATCGCTGCTCAGAGCCTCTGCAGGACAACCCCCTCCCAGTGCCTGATCCTGGACACCTCTGTCTCTAGATGCACCCATACCCCCGTGTGGCCCAAAGCATCTCCTGAGAGCCCATGCCCTCCCTGGGAGTCAAACTCTAGGCTGAGGTGTTTGCTTACCTCTGCCAGCTGCTTGTTGGTGAGAGTTGTTCGCAGGTCTCCTGGGAAGACCACAACAGTGGGCTGGCGTGGTGTGGGGGCTGCAGAGCAACAGCCCAGCACCAGGAGAGCCAGGACCAGGGACAGCCAGGAGCTCATGGTGAGAGGAGCAGTGTCTGGCTGAGCTGCCCTTGTGGGGGCTTTAAGAAGGCAGTGTTAACTGAATCAGTGACCCCGCCCCTCACCGCCAGGCTGACTCAGGGGATGGGGCGTATGCATGTGTGTGCATGTGTGAACGTGTGTGTGTGTGTGTGTGTGTTGGCAGCCCCAGGATGGGAAGGCTAAGAAAGGGCTTACACCACCTCCTCCTCTCCTTGCTGCCCACAGTCCCTACTGCTGAGTCAGGCAGGACCCTAGACCCATAGAGACCCACAGGAAACCACAGGCCCATAGCGGAAGGTTGGGTTTTGCAAACTGCACAGCTCGTGAGAACTTTATGAAAGAAAGGGGGACTCCCCCCCACATCTGTAGGCCCCCAAGTGGTCAGCCAAAGGGAAGAAGATGCCTTTTTCTGAACCTAGTGATCCCACTCTCTGGTCAGATCTCCCTCTGTGGGCCCCACCCCACACTCCCAGGCTCTGCCCACTTTTCTCTTCCCTGGAAGCCTTCCTGGACTCGGCTTCCTCTCCCTGCTCCACCTGGCCTGAAATGAGTGGCCTCTGCTAGGCTGGAGTTGGGGAATTCCACCGGGGCAAGCCCCTATCTTCAGGGGCTGACTCCTTCGGGGTAGTGGAGGGGGTGTTTGTTGCATCTGGAAGCCAGCAGATGTGGCTTTCCTCTCTTCCTACAGTGCCTGGGGCAAATGTCCTCACCACTCTAAATGTGTTTCCTCAGCTGTAAAAAGGGGCGCTTCGTCCCTAAATTGATGTGAGGATAAAATGAGATCCAACGCATAAAATGCTTACTACAGTGTATGTTGCAAGTCCTCAACAGGCCAGCTGAGATTGCTTTTAATTATTTGGGCCAAGATCATGATTCCAACTTGGAGTCAGGAGACTGGGGTCTTGGGCTCTAATCTGCTGTGTGACATAGAGGAAACGCCTTCCCCTTTCTGTGCTTTGGACTCCACTACAAAATGGGGGGAAGGGTTTATCTCCAGGAGCCCTTTCAGTTCTCTAGTCCTGCTTCACCCATACAAGCTCCAGCTCCCGTGATGACCACTTATGCCAATAAACCAACAGCTTCCTTCCTATCCTTTTTCCCAGCCAGCCAGAGTGGGCAGGATCCGCTATTGCCTTCTTCAAAGCATTATTTGGGAAGAACAATAAAAATTCAAAAAGCCGTATTTAAAGGACTTACTCAGTGCCAGGCACTTTATATGTTTATCTAATAAATGAGTCTGTGAGATGGAGACAATTAGCTTCCCTTGTTAAGAAAGTGGAAACTTCAGAGTTCACTAATTAATGAGTCACACAGTCCTGGTTTCAGTCCCAGCTCTGCCATTTCCCAGCTATGTGACCTTGGGCAAGTCACTTCACCTCTGAGCCCTAATAATCATGCATTTTTGCGATTTACTGTGGAGTACTCTGATGAGTTCCCTGTAAGCATCTCATCTCATCCTCACCACCATCTGGGGGGCCGGTTTGAGCATCCCTCCCATTTTCAGGGGAGGAAACTGAGGCTCAGCGTAACTAAGGAACATGCCTTGATCACCCAGTGTATTAATACACAAAACCAGAATTCAAGCCTAGAGCTCCCTAGTTCTGAAGTTTTTAATGTTTATGGCATTGACAGGGAACTGAAATAACTAGGGTTTGGAGAGGAGTTGGAGGATGGGGTGAAGGGAAGAGTTAAAACCTGGACCCGTTCCCCCTACTTGCACCCACTGAATATCAGAGGGGAGGCCAAGGCCTTTGAGGAATCAGAGGCTAGGAAAAGGGACCCAAGGAGGCTATGAGTCCAGACTTGAGAGTGTGGGGTCAGAGCAATATTCTTTTAGAGATGGAAGCAGAGACCTTTAATCCAGAGGGTCTTCATCTGGAGGCAGACATGGACTTTAAGAGAATCCATGAACCACCTCCTAACTTGCCATCAATTGTACAAAAGATGTCATATCTATGTATACATGCCACATTTCTCAAACTTAGCACTATTGACATTGGGGCCAGATGATTCTTTGTTGTGGGGGCCATCCATCTGTTGTAGGATGTTTAGTAGCATCCCCAGCCTCCACCCACTAGATACCAGTGGCACCTCCCCCTGCCAGTTGTGTCAACCAGAAATGTTGCCAAATGTCCCGAGTGGGAGGGGCCAAGTCACCCCCCACCCCCCGGAATATGTTGTTTTTCTTAGGTAAAGGGTCCAGAACTTTCATCATATACTCAGACCATTGATGAGGATCTTCAAACCTTTAAAGACCACTTAACAATATTGGTTAAGTTTTTACAGGCTAGGCATTGTGTTAAGAATTGGGAAGCCTTAGCTAGTTTGGCTCAGTGGATAGAGCATCAGCCTGTGGACTGAAGGGTTCTGGGATCAATTCAAGGGTACATGCCTGGGTTACAGCTTGATCCCCAGTAGTGGTGGGAGGGGGGGCATGCAGGAGGCAGCCAATCAATGATTCTCTCTCATCATTCTATCTCTTCCCTCTTCCACTCTGAAATCAATAAAAATATTTTTTTAAAAAGAATTGGGAATATATGCCTTGCCAGTGTAGTTCAGTGATTGAGAGTTGACTCATGAACCAGGGGGTCACGGTTTGATTCCTGGTCAGGGCACATGCCTGGGTTGCAGGCTCAGTCCCTAGTAAGAGGTGTGCATGAGGTAGCTGATTGATGAATCTCTCTCATCATTGATGTTTCCATCTCCCCCTCTCCGTTCCTCTCTCTGAAATCAATTAAAAAACAACAAAAAACCTATTTTTTAAAAGAGTTTGGAATACAGTAGTGACCAAGATAGCTATTGTCCCGTGCTCATGGATTTGAGAGTCCAGTAAGGGAGAAACCAAATGAGTGATTTATTACCAGAAAGACCAGCATCACAAGAGGGAGGCATACTTATCTACTCCAACTGCCCCCATCATGCAGATGAGGAAACTGAGGCAGGCCCAGAGTGGAGAATTTTCCTCTCCTAGGTCACAGAGCAAGTCAGGGTCTGAGTGTGGGGGACAAGAAGGAATGATAGCTAAGACTCTGCATTCTAGAGTCAAACTGCTTTGGTTCAAAGCTCAGCTCTGGCATGGACCTGCTGTGGGATCTGAGTAGCTGGCATAAATGGTCAATGCCTCAGTTTCCCCATCTGTGAGATGAGGTTAACAACAGTGCTTACCTCATGAGGTTATAAGGGTCAAGTGAGTTGACAGATGTCAAGTGCCTGACACATAAGAAGTGTTTGGGGCAACTCTAATAATGATTGCTTCTGGACCAGCTGGCTGTTTCTACCAACTGGCGAGCAGGGAAAGAACACCCCACCATGAACCCTGGAAATTGATTCCTGGAGTCAATTCAAACAAGAAGCCTCCTTTCCTCCCTCCCTCCCAACTTCCTCCTTTACCCCCTGGTTCCCCAACCCTCATCAAGGGGAACTGGGGAGAGCTTGGCTTTCAACACAGCAATGGCAGGAAGTGGTTCTGGTTACCACATCCCCTTCCCCACTTCCTCAGCCCTCCTTCCACTAGCACAACACAGTTTAGCCAAGACCCTGGGAGATGAGGCAGGAAGCAGGATATACCCCCAGGTGGGCTCCCTCTAAGCCTGACCAGAGTCATAGCTTGGACTCTAAGCCCCTCACCCTGGTGGAGGCCCCATCAGGATGGGAAGGAGCTGATCCTGGAGTCCTGAGTCACCAGCTGGATGACACAGCCCTGCGGGCTGCTATTAGTAACTCCAGGCCCTTAGACCGGGGTCAGCCTCACGAGATGAGGAATCTCTCCCCCTATGTAGGAGGGGGAACTCCAATCCTGTTTCTCCAAAACCTGCCAGAGAGGCGGGGGGCGGGCAGCCCTGCCTGAGAGGCTCTGGCAGGATGTTGAGAAGACACTGTGTCTAGGATGAAGCAGAAAGGTGTGTATATTGCAAGACATTTCCTCAGGGGAGAGCATCACTCATATACCCACCCCCACCCGCAAACACACCTGCCATCCCTAGCCTCAGGGTGGTGACAATTCCAGGCTGACTCTTAGAGGCCTTAATAATAATAATAATAATAATAATAATAATAATATTGTTATGCCTCCCACTTATCTGTACTGAGCTCCTTCAACAGGAAGCCAGAGAGTGTAGCCTTTGGAGTAGCTCCTATTCCTTCTGACTGTTTGACCTTAGACAAGTCACTTTGGCTCTCTACACCTCTACTTCCTTGTCTGTAAAATGAGGAGGGAACAGGGTTGTGGGGGTATTAAATGAGATTACACATTATATGTGCCTGGCCTGGGAATCGAACCAGCAACCCTTTAGTGCATGCGATGACTCCCAACCAACTGAGCCACACCAGCCAGGGCAGCAAACCTTCTTAACATATTTAAATCTGAGCTTTTAGAATTCCTTGGCATTCACGGAAGGCAGACATTGTAAACCATTTTCATAGTGATGGACCCAAGGCCCAGAGAAGGGCTTCAGTTTGCTCAGTGTCACACAGCTGATGAGTGACAGCGCTCCTTCCCAGGCCTTCTGACTCTGAATCCCGTGCTAATATCAGGTCACTGGATCTGACAAGAAGGAAGTCACTGGGGGAAGCAGCCTGGAAGAGTAGGGGGGCCCAGAAGTCAGGCTGGAAGGGGAATCAGGAACAACAGAGAACAGGATTGGGGTGTGTGGTCGGGTGAATAAAAGAGAGAAAACTAAAGTGCCTGGAAGGGGCAGAGAACAGTCGACGGGCATTTCCTTGAAGGCGAGAGCTTCATGCCCACAAGAAGGGATGGTGCTTGGAGGGAGAGACATGCAAATTGAGGGGGAAAGAGGCTGAGCCCGGGGACCAGTTCCTTTGGCATCACATTGCCCACTGGCTGGTAAGGTTATGCTTAGGGTCCCAGCAAAGCAGGTGCAGCCCCAAAACACACATTTAAAAAGTTATCTGATTTTTTTGCTTTTTTGTTTTTTATTAAGACATTTTTAGAGTAGGTTTAGGTTCACAGCAAAATTACAGGGAAAGTACAGATTTACCATACATTCCCTGCCCCTCACTTGCAGAGCCTACCCATTATCAATGCCCTTCACCTGAGTGGTACATTTGTCACAATTGATGATACTTCACTGACACATCGTAATCACCCAAAGTCCATGGTTTGTGGTTCACTCTTGGTGTTGTACATGCTATGGGTTTGGACAAATGCATAATGACATGTATCCCTCATTGTGCTATCATACAGCGTCATTGCACTGCCCTGAAAGTCCTCTGTGCTCCGCTTATTCATCCCTTGCCACCACAAAGATGGTGTTTATATTTGCAGAAAGTCCTTAAAGCAGCCAACATGGGAAAATCAGGTCCCTGTTGGACTTCCTGTTACAGTCATTTCAGGGTTCAGTGCTGTTTTCCTTTGGGTGGCAGATGGGAAAGACATCATGTTCTCAGTGATCTCGGCCCTGAAGGTCTGAATCTGGTCCTGTTCACAATGGGAAGAGGTGGAGGGGCCCTAATCCTCGGAATCACATGTGAAACATTTGGTGGTCACTCGGTTCATGCTCGTTGGAGCTGCAGGGAGATGTCCACACAGGGCAACTGGCAACTTCTTTGCCCCTTTTGCAAACCTGGCTGTACCCCTATTCTTGGCCGGCACACTTTCTCAGGCATCATCTAGGTCGGGTGCTTCTCAAGGTGTAGTCCCAGGCCCAGTTCAGCACCACCTGGGAACTGGTTAGAAATGCAGATCCTCACCCCAGAACTATAGAATCAGCACCTCTGGGTGGGGCCCAGCCATCTTTGTTTTAACAAGCCTGCCAAGTGATGCTGGTGGGAGCTCACGTTTGAGCCCTCTGCTCCAGTCAAGCTTCAACCCAACACTAAGGCGGGGGCAGGAAAGACCCTTCTGGCACCATTTCCAGATGAGGAAACTGAGGCTCAAAGAGATGAAGCTACTTGCCCAGCGTCACACAGCTAGTACCCAAATCTGGCCTTGCTGACTGTAGAGCTGACGCTCCTCCCCATAGCATTACAGCCAGGGCTGCCAACCAAATATTAACAACCAGGACTTCACGAACCCCCCGGCAATCAGAACTCATTCAGTCCAAGGGGCGGCGGGAGGCAGGTTGTGTGGATCATGAACCCTTCCACTCCTGGGGCCGCAGTCCTAGGGGCCTGAGGGAAGAGGCTGGGGCTCTGGGCCACTTAGACGGTTCAAAGCAGTGCCTGTTACCAATGGGTAGGGAAATATTTCAATATTTAACAACTGGTGCTTCTGTACCAGTTGCACACCAGCTGAACAAGAGTCCTGACAACAGTTCCCTTCCTAAAAGACCAGGTGGAGGGCCTAGAGCTAATACAGCTCCAGCGCGGACACAGGCACACAGCGCCTCTCTGAGAACACGACCTGTTCAGCAGAGCTGCTCAAAGGTGGCTGTACACTGGCATCGCTAGGCCTTCCTTTTGCATAGTGATGCCTGGGTTTCACTCCCACATGCTCACCCCCCGAGATTCTGACTTAATTAGTCTGGGGTACAGCCTGAGCACTGGGACTTGTTCCTATGCAGCCGAGTTGAAAACACTGCGCTCCCTCAGGGCCCCTGAAACCTGTAAGAGACAAGATTAAGAACCCCTGGTTTGCATCAGTATTTCCCAAGGCTGGGGACTTAAAAAAAATACAGATTCTCAAGAGATCTGGTTCAGTAATCAGTGAGGCCCGGAACTGGATGTTAGCAAGCTTCCCTGGTTTAGAAATCAGTGGCAGAGACAGCCCCTGAGGTCAGAAGGGCTCAGAGATTCGACTCGCTTCCCCAGCCCACCCCCAACATAGTTGAAGCAATTGAGAACATTTTGCCAGGAAGTATCCAGAACCAATTTCTGCAGTTCTTCCTTCCCCTGTGCTTTGGAGACATTGCTTCAAAGAACACGCTCTGAAACACCGCCCAAGACACCCTCCCGGGAGAGTCATTTTCCAGCGAATTGCTGCAGAGCCCCAGGCCTGCTTTGATTGCCTTTTCTTCCCATTAATCCTGGGACACCCTCATTTAGATGCGATCTGCATACATTTGCATATTGAGTTCCAGTGCCCCCTCCCCCTGCCTCCCCACCCCTGTGGCATGTTAGGGGACAATAAAACTAATGTATTCACAAAGCCTGCTGAGATGTGTTTGAACCTCATGCAGCGGAGACTGATACACCTGAAGCCAGGCACGGGGTGAAGGGAGGATGGCACAGGCCGGGGGTGGATGCTGCGGGAAGACTGCAGAGAGGATGCTCTCGAAGCCTCTGGAGCTCTGGAAGCAGCAGTTTTAGCCCTGCTCCTGAGGAGAGGCGATCTGGGATTTCCCCCGTGGGAAAAGATGGAGTGAGGGAGCTCCCCCTTTCTGAGGGGTGGGTGAGATTCCTACCCAGCCTTAGAAGGGGCCTGGCTTGGGGACCACTTGGAAAGCTCTCCAAGGCCCAGCCATGAGCCCCGTGAAGAACCTACTAGGTGACAGCCGGTGCAGAGGAAGGAGCTTGGTGCTGGAATCCAACAGACCTGGTTTGATCCGGGGTAAATGGCTCTCTCCCTGAACCTCAGCTTCCTCATCTTTGTAATGGGATTGTCGGCTCATTACCTGGTGATGGAGCCATGTCTTTATTTGGTTTCCCAGTAATGGAATATCTTTCCTAGGCTCCTTCTGAGGCTGGGAAGGAATCTGCTAATGGATGCAAGTGGGATGTGCACATGGGCTGTCTCTGTAGCATGGTTCTGGCCACTTCCCTTGCCTCCTGGTCTGGCATTGAGCCCTCACATCACTGCTGGGAGCCTCCAGAAACCTTCTCAGCATCCTTTTGCTTAAGTTAGCCCAAAGCAGTTCTGAGGGCTTACAACCAAGGGCTCCCATTGACCCAAGGACCATTCCGCTCCTTCTCCTCAACCACTTAAGAGTCTGGCTGTGACTGAAAACACCACCAGCTTCGTTGCCAAAAGCCTCCTGAAGGTCTCAGAGCGCTTCCAGTGCAACTTGGTCCAGATCTACTCCTCTCCAGCCCTGCTCCTCCCTCCAGGCAAACTCTCCTGTCTCTATTCATGGCATTCTCTCCTCCCTGGCCTTCCTAATTTCCAAACCATCTATTTTTTTTTTTCAAACCATCTATCTTTATACTAAAGGCCCGATGCACAAAATTCATACAAGGTGCTCAGCCTTCAAAGCCCCAGCTTTGTCTGAAAGGTCGTCTGGAAGGTCATCTGGAAGGGTGTTCAGCTCTCTGGTCTAATTAGCATATTACAGTTTTATTATCTATATATATAAAAGCCTAAGTGACCATTTGACCTTTCAACCAGTAGCTATGACATGCACTGACTGCCGGGGGCAGATGCTTAACGCACAGGCATGGAAACATGGAACAGACTGATAAATTTCAGAGGGAAGGGGGGGAGGGCTGGAAGAGATTAATCAAATATCTTATATGCATACTTGAGGCCCAGTGCATGGATTCCTGCACTGGTGGGGTCTCTTGGCCTGGCCTGTGGGGATTGGGCCAAAACCAGCAGTTTGACATCCCCTGAGTGGTTCCAGATTGTGAGAGGGTGCAGGCCAGGCCGAGGGACACCACTGGTGCACAAATCCGTGCACTGGGCCTCTAGTTATAGATAATCCTATAGTGCACCCCCTTCCCCCATGTCATCCAAACAGTTGACAACCTGGTTAATCCTCTTAAATCCATCCCCTCAGTATTACTCTGCTAGGGCTGCCATAACAAAGTACTACAGACTAGGGGGCTTAAGCAACAGAAATTTATTTTCTCTCATTTCTGGAGTCTGGAAGTTTAAGATCAAGGTGAGGACCAGGTTGGCCTGTGTCCCCGGTTTGTAGATGGCTGTCTTCTCCCTGTATCTTCACGTGGTCTTCCTTGTGTGTCTGTGTCCTAATTTCTTTTTCTTATAAAGAGACCAGTCATACTGGATTAGGATCTGCTCTCATGACCTTGTTTTAACTTAATTGCCTCTCTAAAGACCCTATCTCCAAATACAGTCACATTCTGAGGTGCTGCAGGATAGGATTTCAACAAATGAATTGGGAGGAGGGCTGGACAATTCAGTCCATAACTCCCTCCATCCTCTGCATTCTCACTGACACTGCTTGAGCTTCAGCCCTCCCACTCCTCGCCTGGTGGTAAATAGCTCGCCCCTCCAGTACCCAGCACCCATGCTCCAGATGCACATCTTGGTCAGCAACCCCTGACCATGATCAGAAAGCTTCCATAGCTCCCTACTATCTCCAGAATGAAGACCAAACTCCCTAGCCTGGCATCCGAGGCCCTACAAAACCTGGCTCCACCTACTTTCACAATCACCATTGCAATTAGGGCCAGGAAAAAAGGCAATGTTGGCTAGCGCCTTGCTATTCTAAGTGTAATTCAAGGACCTACATCATCCATACCACCTCCTTCTCATGCATCCAGGAGTTTGAAAGTTCATCCACAGAGGGACTCATAGGAGCAGGACCTGTGGTCACCTGGTTGGCTCAGAACTTGACTTTGTCCCAACAGAACTATTCAATTCCCAGGATTCTGGGATGCACAGCAGATGACAATTCTGAACTAACAAGTGAACTTGACTTCCCAGGGCTATTAAGAATGCCTAACGCACAAGTACTAGTATAATCAAATGAAAAGGTTGCTGGAGCCAGCACTCTGTTGGGAAAGGCAATGTCCTCTTCTTTCATTTCCCTTTGGCAAACATGCATTGAAGCTTTGAAGAGTGCCAGGCTGGGTGCTCTGTGGGTGTTGGGCATGTGGAAAGAAAGGAGACATGTGTTTGTCCTGCAAAAGCTCACAAAACAGGAAAGGAGACAGACCATAAAGACATGCACTCAACAACCATTGCCTATGACAGCCCACCCTCCCACTCTATTCCTCCATCTCTCCAACCTCAGTTCTTAGGATATGCCATGCTTTGGTCTCTGGACCTTTGCACTCTCCATTCCCCCTGCCTCAAACCCTTCCCATGCCTCCAATCTCTGCCCTCCCCCGTGTCTGGCTAAATCTTATTCATCTTTTAGGTTTCAGCTGAGATGTCATTTCTCCCAGGAAAATGCTGCTGACCACCCCAACCTGAGAAAGAGGCTCTTCTGTGCTCCCATGCGCCCCCTCAACCAACCACTTCCCTTCTTGTGGCATTTTTCACAATTCAGAGTGAGTTTCCTGCCTATTCATCTATCTCTTCCTGCAGAGATCATATGAGGGCAGGACCCTTATCTGCTGTGCTCACTGTATTTGCAGGTATTTCTTAAACATAGAAAAACAAGAGTAATACTAGTCAGCTTTTTAAATTTAGCTCATAATATGTGCCAGGCACTGACATAAGTATTTATATGTACTAGTATTAACTCATTTAATCATGAGGTGGGTGTTATTTTTCCCATTTCACAGATGAAGAAAGAGAAGCACAGAGAAGTTAAGTAAATTGCCCTAAGTAACACAGCTTGTAAGTGGAAGTAAGGGATTCAAACCCAGGTAATCTGGCTCCAGAGTTCCTACTGAAAGAGGGGGTGATTAATTCTATTGGGGAGAGGCAAAAGGTCAGGGGAGGCTTTATCAGAAATAACATCTGAACCAGGTTTTGAAGAGTGAAGAGGAGTTTGCCACCTGGGCAAGGAGCAGGGCTTTGCAGACTTGACAACCTTTCAGTGCAAAGCATTTTCCTGAAGGGCAAATGGAAAGCAATGGGCAGGACTGGCCAGTGAGGCTTAGACAGGGTGAATGCCTTACATGGCATCCAGTTTCAGCCTGAGTCACCCATGGGTGGGGCGAGGCAGGTTACATATACCCTGGAGCTCTGCTCCTTCTGTCCCTGCAGGGGTAACGACACTCCCCGGCCTTCTCCTCTTGCACTGAGATTTGAGGCTAAACCGTGCCCCTCTCCCTTGTAGGGACTGGCTCACCACCTCAGAAGGAAAGTCCCAGCAAACACCCCTCTGGTCAGGTGCAGGCCCAAAGCAGACCTGTAGCCTCTGAGGGCAGTGGGGAGTCTCCGCAAAACCCTACCAGCCTATCCTCAGCCTGACCTTACAGACTCTGGGAGCCACCCCTGACCCAGGAGGCCCCCAACTTTTAAAGCTCCAGACCTTTTTAAGAAACTGGATCTCAAGGGAACTCCAGGATGTAAGTACAGATGAAGAGGAGGTGCTGTGAAGCTCCCCATTTCCCCTGACCCTGTCCCTGGGAGAGCCCTGGGCCTGATCTAGCCCTGCCACCTCTTTTTACTGTTGGGATAACTGAGGCCCGAAGGAGGAAAGAGATTTGCCATCAGCTGCATGAAACTCAGGTCTCCTGAGTCCGACCAAGCACTCTTCTCACTAAGCAGCCCCATCTCTTCTGACCTCTCTTCCTGGCCTTTCCAATTGACCTGGAAGACTCTACCAGGCACCCTCAAGCACACCATTCACTCACTCATTCCGCAAACCTTTACTAGTCTCCTTCCATTAGACACTGCGCAGGGCCCCTGACCTCAGGGGAAGGCAAACTGACGTGTAAGACACATGCATTCGCAGACTTTCACAATCCACTCCTTAAGCCACAGCGGAGACCTTTCGTCACCTTATTCTCAGCGTAGGCGCACAGAATATACCGTACGTATGGACCACTGAGGAAGGAGTGACATGGTGGCTGACACGGTGGGAGGGCCAAGTTCAGAGCTTCTCCTCAACCTCTCTGTGCTCCCATCACTCAGCACCTCCTCCGTGACCATGGGCTTCAGACAAGAGACCTCAGCCCCCAGGTGTGTTGGTTGGTCTAGACCTGGGCTGTTTGACCTGATGGCCATGAGGCCTGTGTGCATGTTTCAATTTAAATTAATGAAAATTAGATAAAATTTGAAATTCAGTTCCTCAGTCTCGCTAGCCACATGTGGCAACCATACTGAGCAGCGCAAGTCATACATCATTGGCGGCATCCAGAAAGTTCTTGTGAACCATGATGCTAGTTTACATCAGCGACTCACCTTTTGAATTCAAATGCATTTGGGAATTGATGGGAAACTGCCAAGTCTTCATTTTACCAGAAAAAAATTTAAAGCAGTAATGATTTTTTTAAAAAATGGTTTGGCTCGGTGGATAGAGCATCAGCCTGCGGTTTGAAGGGTCCAGGGTTCTATTCCAGTCAGGGGCATGTACCTTGGTTGCAGGCACATCCCCAGTAGGGGGTGTGCAGGAGGCAGTTGATTGATGTTTCTCTCTCATTAATGTTTCTAACTCTCTATCCCTCTCCCTTCCTCTCTGTAAAAAAATCAATAAAATATATATTTTTTTAAAACATGGTCTGGCCAATGTGGTTCAGTGGTAGACCACTGACCTATGAACCAGGAGGTCAAAGTTCAATTCCAGGTCAGGGCACATGTTGGGGTTGCATGCTCCATCCAATTCCCAGTCAGAAGCATGCAGATGGCAGCCAATCAATGATTCTCTGTCATCATTGATGTTTCTATCGCTTTCTCTCTCTTCCTCTCTGAAATCAACAGAAATATATATATTTAAAAATAAAACATGAACATTAAAAGTAATATGAAAGTTTTTATTAGGGCTGGGGTTTAAAATAGCCACATTAAGGGATATCCATGGAACAACTGGAGAAATTTGAATATTGATTGTATATTGGATAATTGTATTGTGGTTATGGAGGAGACTGCCTGTTATTTGGAGGATTTAGGGGTGAAATATGAGGATGTCTGCAGTTAACTCTCTTGTGTCGGAGGGAGGAAAACATTATATATATATATATATATATATATATATATATATATATATATACTACATACCTATATATGTGTGTGTGTATATATATATATAGAGAAAGAGAGAGAGAGAGAGAGAGACTGACAGACAGACAGACAGACAGACATGGGGGAGCAAATGTGTCCCTATGTTAACTCATGAACCTAGGTGAATCTTATAGGAAGTTTGAGAATTTTTCAAAATAAAAGTTGGGGGGTGGGAATAAGAAACGAAGACAGTGGTTACTCCACTGCCCAGCAGATCATGAGGGCTCCGTCAGG